>JABBWL010000459.1:0-39849 GCA_016758765.1 Suillus cothurnatus | reverse complement strand
GCGGTGATTAGGGCCCGTAGGAATGTACTGTACAGCGCTGGGGTATGATGAGAGTTCACGGCAACATCCGCGAGGACGTTCGCAACGTCTTTCACGAGGTCGATGATGTTCTGCTCGTTCTCGATGAACTGCTGGAATTCTGGGCGGATAAGCTGGAGATCTATGTTAGGATCATGACAAGCGACGACGATGATATCAAAGTACCTTGAGCAAACTGAGCACTGCATAAGAAATGTATACGAAATGTGAATCCGGTGAATACTTCAGCATACCCATCGGCGCAAGCTCGTCTCGCGCGACAACAGCCACTGCTGTGGCTGAGGTATAACACCGCGAAAAGAAGTGGCCGATATCCACTGCCGAACGCTCCATGGCATTTTGCAGTCCAAAGGAGTTCACGACTAACATATAGTAGTGGAAGTAAAACTTCAACCCGGCTTCGGCTTGGGATGCCAGGACTTGATCGGCTAAACAAATGGTAAGCACGATATAGATGATTGCATCAAATAAAGGTATCTCACAAGTTGGCAAAGGTCGAGTAGTTGTCCATTCATGTTGCCATGCAAGTATCTGGGTCTCGATAGTTTTAATGATAATCAAGTAATCGCAGTCGGTCTGTAAACCGGACGGGGTATTAGTGCCCGAATACAGGAAGTCCAGGCTCCTGGATACAATCCGCTGTAATTCCTGGTAGAGGATGAGATCTAACTATGCTTTAAGATCACGATAAATGAATGCGCACCACGTATGCTGCTAAAGCAGTATCCCCTGGTTGCCCAACAGGGGACTTCAACCACTGCAATGCATTGCGTATTACAAAGCTGGTAGATACAATGGTTAGAGATGAAAAACAGAAATGATGCCAACTTACTCCTCTTTGATAGAATGAGGCTTTCCCATTTGAGCACTCACGCTTCTGTCGAGGGCAAAGCACAAGAGCCATGTCCGCTCACGGTTGTGGACCTCCTTATCCCGAGCCCGACCCTCTGGCGTATCTTGCCTGGTCATCGTTGTCTTCCGATGTAGGTTCAGGTCTGTCGCCATTCTGAATGACAGACGTCACTGAGCACGAACTGGTGACAAAATGAAGAAATACAGACCTAATGGCCATTCCCAGCAACAACCATGTCTTGTCATACTCATAGCGCTCTACGGCACCGCATCCCCAAAGAGTCAGGAGGAGATATGCCTGCACGATTTCAAGGGATTTATAGCCTTTGGCAGGTACACTAAACGCGAGCTTTTGTGCAAGCTCTGCAAGTTGCTGGTGAAGTTCCGGTCGCTGGGTATAAAATTTCGAAGATATCGCACAAACTACGAAAGATAAATCACTGCACATATGAAGGGTTGTAAACTTACTGGTTGTCAGTAAAAATGGCGAGCGGGAACAAACAAGTGAGGGCGTGTGGAACTCTCTGTCAAATAGTTCACAGTGCACCTACAAAGGGTATTTAGATACGGCACCACATGATGTGATAGCACGTAGTACGGACATTCAGATGGTCAAAAAAGCTAGCAGCCGATCAGATCGGCATCAAGATATATGACACACACTACTCACATATCAAATAGCGCAACCACTTGCTCGGTGCTAACAAAGCTCAGCATTTCGGGCTGAATTTGCCGTTCGATATACAAACGTCGCAGGGGGAGTATTGTCATAGGGCCTGGAACGTTGCCAATTTACCAAATAAACAACGTGCGAAAAAAAAGTAGCTACGAACCTGGCCTAAAATAATTATCACTAGCCACGCCCAACTTGTGGTCAGGATCAGGATCCGCTGGGCGCGCTGAGAATGATGAGGAGATGCCCTGAGCACGCCGGTTTGCCAAACTAGCCTCGGCAAGCAGCCCGAGGGGGTTGAGCGAGTTATCGGGAAGGGAATGAAGCTTTGGAGAAGCAGAGGCATTGGCGCTCGATGATGGTGGATAGGCAGACTGGGGAGGAGGCGATGGTGTGTCCAGAATCTCCAGGGTTTGTGCAGCTTTACTTGTCGGGGAAGGCGATCTTGATACCATGCCAGAGACCATACTTGGGTTACCGATAGACTTGAGAACAGTGTCCAGAGTTTTCTCCATCTTCTTTAGTGAGCGAGTGAGGAGTTCATGTTTTCTTGGACTTTATTTTGAGTGTTGGCCATTTGTGCAGGATAAATGAAATTGAAACATACTTGGTGGACCGTTTGCCTCGATTAGACTCCTCGAATACGCACTCATATTATTTCCCAGCAATGCAGCGTTGGCAAGGGGGGGCCTTGCTCAGCGCCAACACACTTCATTTTTAAACGCCGACAGACCGTACACGCGCTAAACAGTAATGTCACGGCTCATGCAATCTAAGTGAGTGAGTGAGCCCACCGTGAACCCCTGGTAGTCTTTGGCTTTGGCTCGTCTTTGTCGGCAGCAGGACTATGCCCGTCCAAGCTGTCCTCTGAACGTGCTTTTTCCTACTGCTATCACCCATCGCACCGACGAGGGAGGAGGAAGGTCTCTTCCCGTTTGAATTGCCAGGTGAGTAAGACAGGTTGTCGTTTGGGGGTGTACCTATTGTGTCCGATCCTTGTGATGATGGTGAAGGTAAGTTCGGAGGAACTGTAAGATGGTGGTTGATGTGCTGCTGAGGCTGTTGATATGAGTAATAAGGGGGGTAGAGCGATAAAGCTGGGTCGATTTGAGGGGAACGAGCAGGAGGCATGTTGGATTGAGGAATAGCGTGATCCTGATGGTGCATGGATATGATGTAGTCAAACCTTGCGGAAGGGTCGAGGTAGTACTGCGGATAGCACGGAACGGGCGACAATGGCATAAGCATGATATCGATATCTTGAAGGGGAGATAACATATGATGGGAGCATACCTTGTAAGACTTTAAAACCAGAAACTGAAACTGACAATACTGGAGAACCTAGGAGACTGGCCCACGCCGTTATGCGTTCACTCTCTCAAGCGGAGTGGTACGGTTCCACACAAGGAATGAATAGCCCACCAAAACCAGGGTACTGTATGAATTTGGAGTTGTTCAGTATCAGGTCAAAAAAAAATAAAAAGCACAGCAACCCACGCAAAGAGGACAAGACCGTTGACTTACAAAACTTTCAAACTTTTCTGTCAAAAGTAGAATTAAAATCCCCAGGACAATTCGCGAATAACACTGAATCTGATGAGAGATTTCAGCGCTTCTTGGTCTTCATCGGTGTCACCCTTGTGTCACCCCTCTGCGACCTCTTCGCCTCAACGCATCTTCGGAGTTTCAATTATCATCAAGTTCAGGCAGCCGCATCCCATCCGCGTGCTCCTTGCTTCCTTCTGCTTGAAGGTGCCTGCGGTTATCCCAGGGTCACAAATGGCCGTCATAAACGCGAACCATCTCAAGGGCTTTGAATAGCTGTGTTGCTGCACAGTGTCACACCTGCAGTGAATGTCAACAATCTGTTCACAAACTCGAACATCCCCTTGCGTCTTGGTCGGCCCGTCTAGACTTCTTTATCTACGTACAAAGATAGACGGTGCTTGGAAATTAAGTAGCTTAATATCCACCCCCTTCCAGAATACCCTACAGTTGGTGCTCCCCTGATGACAATGCGTCTTATCGTGCAACCCCCACAGATTTGTACGTGGTCCGTCACAAGTTCAGACTATTGGCGGATTCTTGCCATCAGTCGAACTGTCAGACAGGTCTAAATATATGTATCGTGAGTCGGACACTTTGTAGTAGCACGTGCCCATTTGCCAATTCTTTATATTACAGCACAGCCTGCACAACGGAAGGATGTTCCTCGACGATAGTAAGTACAAAAAATTGTTTCAACTTCGGCGTAGATAAACGCCAGGCGCTTGCTCTGCATCCAAGTCAATTGAATGTGCGTTTCCATGTCCTTCGTACCGCAATAAGCCTAGTCTCGCTATTGATCCTTTTTCTCAACGGGGTTCCGTCCCACATTTACTAGTTCAGTTAGGGTTGCCTTGCTCTTCGTTCTCACCACGAACAATTAAAATCGAGAAGTTCTTTTTTTATCACAGGTATGTTTTTTCTGATGATTGGTACTCCACACCCCGCCGGGGCGCCTTTTTTGGACAGGTCTACACGTGCTGACCGCATGTCGACGATGGCTCGAAGCTCGACGATTGGCGCCTATCACTTGTCGATGCACCTTTGACCGAACACGTTGTTCCGCTCTGAGTACAATCGACATCGGTCCATGTAATGCTGACCCTCAGTATGGAATTGCATCGATAATTCGCCAGTGTGAACGGACAACATGATGGTTTCTAGATGGTGACCAACAATCAAACTACTCTTCGACTCCCTGACGGGAATACCGCATCAAAGCTCGATCGAATTGCTATCATTTGTCAATTGATTCTCTCGCAAGGCACTCATTCACCTAGATGATTACGCCATGTGCTTTACAATCAACATCATGTGCATATTATTCATCCTCCTATTTTCGGATCGACCAAAGCGTCTACTCTAAGCAAGAGAGTGAATCATCACATCGTGGGCGCCTGTGCTCCTATTGGTCTTGTCTAATCTTCGCGAGTATGCCGCCCCTGTCATTACTCATGTCACTAGGAACTGCACTTGATCCAGCTTGGAGATCTCCGAAAGAGTTAACTCTACTCGGGCAGCCGTCATTGGCTTGAGCGGGAGCAAATGATATTCGCTCGTGAGAAGGACTTGCTAGACAATGTGCCATCGTTGCGAGTTTCTAGACGCCACTGTTTGACCGCATTGAAAAAGATCAGACATGATTGGTAGCAACTCGGTTGGTATGGTCTCGTGTCCCGCATATAACACCCAACACGGTCACATCGCAAGCACAGCCAGCTGTAGTGGTCGATATTTTTCACGTAGTCGTTTGACTCATATCTCGTTCCCCGCTTTATTGCAGACATTTTTCTCGCGGTGAGGTGGTGTTGATAGATCCTTCACAGGGAACTACTATCCATAATCCTGTTCATAGCCAGGACTCTATACAGAACGGCCATTTGGCATTGACACCTCTCAGGAAACTCGAGCACAGAGTCCACGATGATGATTCACGCAGGGTTCCCCATGACAATACTCGTTGCGAAGGGCAGACGCCACGAAACGAAGAACTAAAAAAAGGAATAAACCTGTTTGTCTTTCGTGGTTTGAGTGTGACTGCATTGACTATTGTGCAGATTAGTACACATACTACGCCCGGTCAAAGTTAACTTTGCAGTTCCACTGCGGCCGCCTCGTCCTTGAGGCCTCAGGGACTTCCCGCAGGTATACTTAATACTTCTAGAATGTCTGCCGTGTGCGCTTTGGGATTCAAATTTGGTGTCCCCCCGCTACAATAAACCTGAATATCAATGTCAATTGACGGCCTTCTCCCCATGATTGGTGGAGCGTGGTTCTCGTCCTGCCATTTTAGGTCACTACGCCAGAGGTATAACTTTCACACGGCGAATGGACGAGCTCGATGATCGGACTCACTGTTAGCTCATCGATAGAGTAGAATAAGGAAAATGACTGACCTGCATAAGTACATGTATGGATAGTGGTCCTAAAGCGATTACACAAACGTCGAAATGACAGATGCCCATGAGTTCGAAGGCTTCTACTATCGGTTACCACTCATTCGGACAAAAGTGACAGGCCCTTCTGGTTCCACCGCTCTACCGCATCGGCCACCGGTTCTTGGGCAAATATCCAACAGAAACTTTTATTTGAATGACTGCTTCGTCATACTCCGCGAGTCAAGCGCTCCTTAGCATTGTCCAAATAAATGGCAACATTAATTAGTTTCTATCTGAACTCTGTAGTGGGCTGTCGCGAACACCCTCTAAGTCTGTAGGAGTTCCACGCACTCAGACAGACATAGAGGGTGTTCTTGGCATATTATATCTGCGTCTAATGGGTAGAATACCCATGGATGTTCGGGAGCGACGTTAGGCAGGCACAACTGATGACACTAGGCCCGTCTGAAACTCGCAGGAAAGATGGAGAAACAATTAACGGAGATTAGTTTTTATGAAAACCACGGGTAATTCCGAGGTCAAAAAATGATCCGCGGTGCATAGACGCTGTCAAAGCGCTGGTATTGGTCACCCCAGATGCATTGAATAGTATCAATAAACCTCCAACACGGGCCAAATCATGGCTGAGGCAAGGTAGTATAGTCACTTTAGATGTTCGTGATATTACTGCAAATGATATTTGCAATCAAGCATATGATTAGAACAAGCGAGCTTGAATGTGCTTGGGATTTTAGAGAGCTGATTGTGGGCATGTGGTGCGGAGTAATGTGATGTGGCAGAGGTGGAAACGAAGAGAAGATTTGTCGACTTCTCATTTGTTCGGAGGTTGGCCTGTAAAATATTGACACAGCCTTGGCAAATTCTTATAGGAATCGGGACCCGTCAGATGTCGCAGCGGAACATAAAGATGTCGACATTGACCAAAAATCACCAATTGCTTGGCGTGGATAACCATGCGCACTGATATCAGATTAAATGCAATGCTTAGTGAGTGCGAGGCTTGGTGGCGGCCATAGTAATAAACTCCAAAAGGGTCGCCACGTTCACTTGATAATGGGAACGAAAGCGTCCACGGACGAATTTCTTGTTCATAGTCCAAATGTCATGTCACCAATCTGGAGGAACAAATGCCAAAGATTTAAGAGAATGCCCATCAAACCGCCATTGGAGGTATGGACATGGATTGTAACTGAGTCTGCGGTTTTAAAGCGTCTTTTGGTCGTCCTGAGCTAGATCCATTAGTTAGGGAGGTAATAATCGCAGCGAAGGGTAATCAGATTGCATTGAGAGAAACAGACATGATTCGGTACCTCTTGACCCGGCGGCCTGTGCAAGGGACGAAATTGACGGATTTCGTCTGGCGTGTGCCATAGATAGAGCCAAAGAACTGGAATGTAACAATGTAACAGCGTCACCGGGGATTTTGGATGGCTTGACCTGTCTCGATATAAAATCTAGAACATGCTTTTACAGCAGATCATGGCAGACGACTTTGGTTTTGGGTACACGGCAGAAGATGCCGATATGGTTAAAATGAAGCTCCGCTTAAATATGGCCAAGCTTGGTTGTGTGGGGGAGGGTGGCTCGGTCACAGCGCGAAACGTTTAAGGATAACAACTTGCTCATCGTCATGACGCACCAGCAGCGCCCGTCGCTGGTCCTTGCACCGTCGGTCAACACTACGACGTGCGTTCTACTATTTATTCTAGCTTATCTGAGCCATTATTGACGCATGCGCTTGCTAACCAGGGTAGTCACGACCACGACGACCACGACTACCTACGCGCCGATACAGCTGCCACCGCTACCACCTCCGGCTGAGCCAAAGGACCCTAGAGAGTACCCTTTGCTGCACGCTAGTTTTCCTTCATCCATCAAAAGATTCCCCCTTGTATTTCCCAATGGCTCTCGTGCGACATTCCGCGACGGGACAGACGGCGAAGGAGATCTGGATGAGGAGGAGCCAGTCCCGAGTGGCAAGGGCTGGACAATGATAAGACCCGACTCAACCGGTAGTTCAAGCAAGGTCGTAGGGCTAGCGGAGGCGGTTGAGCGCTATGGCAGGAAAAGGTCACACGGCGCTGACAATATGATGGAGGGCGTAGAGCCCACAATTGAGCGTGAAACACATACGCCTCCTCGAAAAAAGGCAAGAGCGACGCATCTTCCGCCAATTACTACTTTGAATGCAGCCGCACCTCCATCACCGTTACCATCTCCTCATGGGTCACCACCACCACAGGCTATATGGCCTTCTGCACCTCCTAGCGGTGCTTCTTCCCCCCAACCTCAAGCGCCGCTACAGCCAGATCTTGCCCTAACGACCCTTCTTACTCTTCCCTCTCTCTTATCACATTTTACAAGCCTTCCGCAACCGTTACAATCACATTTCCTCCTTACTTTATTACGGCATTCTCCACTACCCGTTCTGCGGACACTGCATTCTATTCTAACTCCGACTCTAGCGCGTGATTTCTTAACCTTACTCCCCCCAGAACTTGCATCCCATGTTTTGAGTTTCCTTCCATATTCTACTGTAGTTCGTGCCTCCAGAGTATCCAAAGCTTGGCGCGCCATTATCGACTCTGATCCTGTACTTTGGTCGGATCTGCTCAAAAGTACCAAGATCTGGTTCGGAGGCGTTACAGAGCGAGCTTTTGCGCACTCGATCTACGCTAGACGCCGCCTCAATATGCCTCCTACTCCTCAAACCCTTCCTCTCTCTCATCCATATAAGATGCTCTTCAAATCTCGACAACTCACTCGAACTCGATGGGTGGACAACGAGAACCCGAAACATCGATCCTTCCCCGCACACGGCTCCTCTGTCGTCACTTGTCTTCTTCTTTCACACGGACGCATAATATCCGCGTCCGATGATCACTCGATTCATGTGTACTCTCCTTTGACAGGTGAACTCCTGCAAATGCTGGATGGCCACGAAGGTGGCGTGTGGGCGCTCGCCGCTTGCAAAGACACGCTCGTCAGCGGGTCGACTGACCGCACAGTCCGAATTTGGAATCTTGCAACTGGTCGATGTACGCATATATTTGGCGGCCATACGAGCACTGTCCGATGTTTGGCTATTGTTAAGCCAGAGTGGATCGAAATTGAAGGCGAGGGCGGCGTCATAACGAAGGAAAAATGGCCCAAGCGGTCAGTGATCGTGACCGGCAGTCGTGACCACTCCCTTCGTGTATGGAGTTTACCTCGTCCCGGTGATCCTGAATACAGATGCTATGGCTCAGATGACTCTGAGGCTGACCCAGCTGATGTAAGATTAGTATAAAGCAATTCGCGTTTTGTTCTGATATCTTTGATTTGCAGGAGGATGCAGATGATAATCCATATCATAAGATGCATCTAGAGGGTCATGACCATGCAGTTCGTGCTCTCGCCGCCCGTGGTCGCACTCTTGTATCTGGCAGCTATGACTGCACTGTAAGAATATGGGACATCGTCTCTGGCGAATGTAAATGGGTGCTTGTGGGTCATACACAGAAAGGTTTGTATCCCTGTTTACCTCGAAATTATGTTACTAAAGCCTCGTCCCTAGTATATAGCGTTGTACTTGACATCCACCGTCAGATCGCATGTTCGGGGTCCATGGATGGCACTGTTCGTGTGTGGAACTTACGAACAGGACAGTGCCAACATACACTGACTGGACACACATCACTCGTAGGTCTACTTGGCCTCTCCCCTTCCCACCTCGTCTCCGCCGCCGCCGACTCTACCTTGCGCATATGGGATCCTGAATCTGGAGAACTGCGCCATACCCTTGCTGCCCATACAGGGGCTATCACGTGCTTCCAACACGATGAGTTCAAGGTGCTCAGTGGGTCAGATGGTACGCTCAAGATGTGGAACGTGCGCGATGGTACCGTCGTCCGTGATCTCTTGACAGGCATCCAGGGTGTTTGGCAGGTAGTCTTCGAGGGCCGCTGGTGTGTCGCCGCCAGCAATCGAAATCCCGCTACAGTGCTTGATGTGTGGGACTTTGGTTCTGATGAGGATGAATGGATTGGAGAGCCTCCAAGTGGTTTCTATGATGACGACACCGAGGAGGAGGACGAGGGGGAAGAAATAGAACAAGCAGATGTAGACGCCATGGACCAGGACCTCGAAGTCGAAGCTTCTGAGGAGTCTGCAGAGCCCGAAGAACCTCAGGAGTGTGCGCGTGACAGCAGCCAGCCGCTAGCTGTCGAAGTCGAAGTCGAAGATGTGCCAATGGAACGAGTGGAAGGCATCAGGGCATCAAAGTGGGCGCCCTCTTCTAAACCCTCCGGCCATCAACGCAATCGCCCAGTCCTTGGTGAACCTTCTAGCAGAGCGATCTCGCACCCAGTGGACGGTATTCCTTCACGCTTACCACCCATAAATGAGACGCCCACGCGTCCCAGAATACGCCAGAAGCAAAGGCGTTAAATTGTATGTAATACATCCTAAAAAACCAAAGTCGCTCATTCTTTTTTTATTTTATCTGGTTGTTTCCATTATGACTGGCGGTACATATTTTGTGGCATCTTGACGTCCGTATGGATGGGGACTAGGATCATTGTCATTTGCAGTATTCAAACATTTGTATCAGTCGCAATAGAATTAAATTCATCCTTTGTTGTATGTATTCGGGCTCGAGGACTCTTGCTGAATCAATTTTCCTATGCTTGCATTTTGTAGATTTGAGCGTGGGAAAATATTTAATGAAGCTGAGTTGGCAAGTCGTAAGGAACCTTCACGCAAACCACTATGGATAGTTTCGACAACTTTCAATATACAGACTCTGCTTCATCGTATGGCGGCGCTGTCAGCGTCGTAGACGATAATTCTTCCGTCTATACTGCAACTACAAACACTGGAACTCCAGTTGACCTAGAAAGTCTCTCCATCGTAGACGATCGCTCCCAAACATCCTCATACGACAATGGACACGAAGGGCACCACCATCATACGCCTCGAACTGGTGTAGATGATGATTTCTATGCTGTTCTTGATGACCTCAAAGATGAGGGTACTATGGATCTCCCTCCTCATGCCTGCAGGTAAGTTTCGTACATATTATTCGAGGGACATGACTCAATCCGTATCGGTTCCGCTTAGCTATTGCGGAATCCACTCGCCAGCCTCTGTCGTGAAGTGTCTTGTGTGCTCTAAATGGTTCTGCAACTCGCGTGGCAACACTTCCGCCTCACATATCGTGAATCATCTAGTGCGCGCAAAGCATAAAGAGGTTATTCTACATGCCGAGAGCCCACTCGGGGAAACTACCCCAGAATGCTATAATTGTGGTAGCAAGAATGTGTTCATGCTAGGATTTATTCCCGCAAAGAGCGATACTGTTGTTATCCTTTTGTGTCGGTAAGTCTGTCAGGTTAGCACCGAGACTCATATTCATACATATATGCAGCCAGCCTTGTGCGACGGTCAGCAAGGACATGTCTTGGAACGCTTCCTTATGGGCACCGTTGATCGATGACAGATCTTTCCTTTCGTGGCTCGTAAAGCCCCCCACCGAAACCGAACAACTTCGATCTCGTCAGATATCATTCAACCAGATCAACCGCTTGGAAGATCTCTGGCGTGAAAACGCCAACGCCACGCTGGAGGACCTCGAGAAACCTGGCGTCGACGACGAACCGCAGCCTATCCTTCTCCACTACGAGGATGCATATCAGTACCAGAATATTTTCGGACCTCTCGTCAAGATCGAGGCTGATTATGATAAACGCCTGAAGGAGAGCCAGACTCAGACTGATATCACTGTCCGATGGGATGTTGGTTTGAACCAGAAGAGAGTTGCGTGGTTTTGCTTGCCCAAACTTGAGAGCGGTGAAGTCAGACTTGCGGTGGGTGATGAATTACGGTTGAGGTACCAGGGCGAGCTGCACAAAGCTTGGGACGGGGTAGGGCATGTCATCAAGATTCCGAACAGTAAGCTTTATGTCACGAGGCAAGGTGTTGAGCTCATTTATTTTCTAGATATTTCCGATGAAATTGGGCTTGAATTGCGTCGAACTGAGGGTGTTCCTACCGACTGCACTCATAATTTTGCGGCAGATTTTGTCTGGAAATCTACCAGCTTCGATAGGATGCAGTTGGCAATGAAGACATTTGCAGTCGATGAGAAGAGCGTTAATGGTTACATTGTACGTCCATCCTTCTATATCCTACTGAAGTCGCTAAGCCCCTCGCCAGTATCACAAGCTTCTTGGACATGATCTTGCTCCCCAGGTTCTCCGCACGCAGATGCCCAAGCGTTTCTCTGCGCCAGGTCTTCCTGAGCTCAACCACTCTCAAATGTATGCAGTCAAGAGTGTTTTGCAGAAGCCCATCAGTTTGATCCAGGGCCCTCCTGGAACTGGAAAGACCGTTACTTCTGCTTCAATCGTCTATCATCTCGCCAAGATGAATCCCGGTCAAGTTCTCGTCTGCGCGCCGTCGAACGTGGCTGTTGACCAGCTCACTGAAAAGATTCACGCCACTGGTTTGAAGGTCGTGCGTCTGACCGCAAAATCGCGCGAAGCCCTAGACTCTAGTGTCGCGTTCTTGACTCTTCACCAACAAGTGGCAAATAATACAACTCACGTGGAGTTGCAGAAGTTGATCATGCTGAAGAATGAACAGGGAGAATTGAGCTCCAACGATGAGAGGAAGTACAAGACGTTGATCAGGCAGTGCGAGAAGGAGATTTTGGGTGCTGCGGATGTTATCTGCTGCACTTGCGTGGGCGCTGGTGATCCTCGTCTCAACAAACTCAAGTTCAGGACGGTGTTGATCGACGAGGCTACGCAAGCTGCTGAGCCAGGTGCGGAGCTTTATCCTTTGATCAATCATTCATTGACTGACCTTAAACCAGAATGTATGATCCCTCTGGTGCTTGGGTGTAAGCAAGTTGTCCTCGTCGGCGATCATCAGCAACTTGGTCCAGTTATCATGAACAAGAAGGCTGCGCGCGCTGGTCTCACACAATCGCTCTTCGAACGTCTGGTCGTACTCGGCAATAGGCCTATTCGTCTGCAAGTGCAGTACCGCATGCACCCTTGCTTGTCTGAGTTCCCCTCGAACATGTTCTATGAGGGCACGCTACAGAACGGTGTCACTGCTCCTGAGCGTCTTCGCAAGAATGTTGATTTCCCGTGGCCCGCCCCGGACACCCCGATGTTTTTCTACCAGAATCTTGGTCAGGAGGAAATATCCTCCAGTGGAACTTCGTTCCTCAACAGGTACTTTCCATGCCATCATTTCCTATTTGCACCGACTTATCATTGATCCCAGGACGGAAGCATCTAACGTTGAGAAGATCGTCACAAAGTTCTTCAAGTCGGGCGTCGTACCCAACCAAATCGGCGTGGTCACACCATACGAGGGTCAACGTTCCTATATTGTCAACTATATGCAGTTCAACGGATCTCTCAAGAAGGAGCTGTATAAGGATATTGAGGTGGCCAGTGTCGACGCTTTCCAAGGACGAGAGAAGGATTATATCATTTTGAGCTGCGTCAGAAGCAATGAACACCAGGGCATCGGCTTCTTGAATGACCCTCGTCGTCTGAACGTGGCTTTGACTCGTGCAAAGTATGGAGTCGTCATCCTTGGAAATCCGAAGGTTCTCAGCAAGGCAAGTCAATTTGGCGGTTGATTGTGCAGTTTTCTGATCGATTCATATAGCACCCACTGTGGCACTATCTTCTTACGCACTACAAGGAACACAATACTCTTGTCGAGGGCCCGCTGAACAACTTACAGGCAAGCATGATCCAATTCAGTAAACCTCGCCGCTCCCTGGTCAAGTCCATGGACCAGTTCCGTCGTCACGAGACCAATGCACGGGACTACATCCCCAGCACTGGAGGTGCAGGCAGATCTGGTACACCAAGTCGCTTCGATACTAGTTTCTACCGCACTCATGATGCTCTTGGGTACATCCCGTCTGACGTGCAGTCTCTACGCTCGCAAGCCACTTATTCTTCTGGGCTTCCCATGTTCGCTGCAGCTGGTGGATTTGGTCCTGGTATACCCCGTGGCTCTGGGGGTGTTGGGAAGCGCAGTGCGTACGGTAGCTACGCTAGTTCCATCATCTCCCAAGATGCTGGACCGCCAAGCACCGCAAGCATCGGCGGTTCTGCCATGGCGTTCTCGCAGTCAGATCGTTTACAGAGGCGTGGCTCCTTTTCATCTGCTGCCGGTGCTTCTGACATGGCTAGCATGAGCGGGTATGATTACAAGAGCCAGGACGGAACGACAGACCTCGATGACGTGAAGAGCCAGTATGCGGGAACACAATCAGGCATGACTGTGTTCTAGATCACGTGAGGTATTCTGCTGGCGCGGATCCTATGGGCGCATTCTCCGACTGCGCGAGCTGGTATATGCGGGACTGGTTCGTGGCTGGTGACGCTACGGCCAGCTAGGCCAGCTCCCTTGCACTTCTTGTCGCATCTTGGCAGCTTGTCGGTGTCTTCAGGTCATCCCTTTTCTTCAGATCGAGCCGGTGGTTGTCATGCAACAGTCTCCGTGTCGCGTGCGCGAATGTTGCGGTACATCCGTGTGTCTACGTAGTGGTCTGCGTGCTGCTCTCCGCGTACGCGGTATTTGACTTTTAAGTACTTTATGCTTATGATGGGGATGTTAAAATCAGGATATGCATCAGATTATGTTTCTTGTATGCATCAGTTTATAGATGCCTTGTCAATACACCAGGTCGACCATGTGACTGAGAGGACGCCATGGGACAAAGTAAGCTACCAGCACTCCGCTAGCACAAGTAATCAATACAATTGAGAAAATCAATTATAACTGATATTTTTTTGACTGTACAAATGAATGGTGTGTGTGGTAGTAGTTATCTAGCTATCGGGAGCACCATCGAATGTTCTAAGTATCTTGAAGTGATATCTCCAACAATGAAAAGGTTGGGAGGGACAAGAAGCCTAGGGGGAACCTGAAGCAGATGTATGGGTTTCTCGAGTACGTGATAGATGCAAAAAGCACTTTGCGAGAACTGCAAAGCAGCTCATATGTGAAACATCCAGCGGGGAAGGGGGTCTGTTGGATGCAACATAAGTATTGGCACCCCCTGTCTGCAAGGATCCCGATGTGGTTCCACTGATCACATTGGATGCCCCTGCAGGGGGCATACTGCTGCTTGAGGCACCAGTATGGGTTTGATTATGAGGAGCATACATAGGTGTTGGTAGATGACATTTTCCACTCTGGGCATTAGCAGTGTGCTGCAAGACAATATCAGCATCATGAGATGGATGTCAAAGGGTCAAGAAAACTTACATATTTGCCTTGTGTTGGAAAGACGTCCATGAGGGGAATCCTGGGTGGGTGAGGAGCATGGTCCTGGGGAGAGGGAGAGCGAGAAAAGAGATGATTCATCATGTTCTTGATTCCGGACTCTTTATCACAGTGGTGTGTGGTAGTAGCAGTGTGGTTGTTGCGTCCAGGATCAAACTATCAAAGTGTGGTGAGACGTGCATTGAATCTACTGTATCGTATGAACTTACATCAGTGAAGAACCTACTGGTCTGTATTGGAGCACGTCTTGGGTGAGGTTATGCACTTGGGATTGTTTTCTGCAGAAGTCATGTTAGGGATGGTACAAATCAATGGGAATGAAAGTGTACTTTAAGTATTTTCTGTATGGACAGGTCAATATGAAGCATGACATGAAAAGAGAATTTGCTCACCTGTTGGGACTCCTTCTCATTCACTCAGTCCATGTGCAAACAAGCTTGTCATGGCAGCATGTGGCAATGAGCTGGCTCAGAAAGTGTCATACCATAGATGTGATGAGGGTGTCCAAGTGGTTCACCAATGGGTTCAAATGTGGTCAGGTCAAAGAACTGTGTTGTCTTGTCATATAATGTGGTTGCAAATTTGGTGCCATTGGGAGTAATGGATAGTGAGTGAAAGTAATTGGTGGTGTATGCATCAAACTGTTTGATGATATCTCCAATGGTAGGCATCTGAGATTTGGATATCTTTGTTATTTCCACTGACAAGATGGAGACCATCATCTGGCCAGAGGCTGGAGCTTAAGTCCCTATCCTTGGAGATGGATGACTGTGGTGTGGTGATCAAGTTGGCTCCAACCTGATATTGAGGGATTTTTATATAGTTCTCATATTTAGTTTTGTCCACATTTTTGGTGCTTACAAAATACAATACACTCCTTGACCAGTTCCCAGTAGCAGTCTGAGACT
Source organism: Suillus cothurnatus (assembly GCA_016758765.1). Lineage (NCBI taxonomy): Eukaryota > Fungi > Basidiomycota > Agaricomycetes > Boletales > Suillaceae > Suillus > Suillus cothurnatus. The sequence continues at coordinate 24,130 of JABBWL010000459.1, read as the reverse complement.
AGCACCTTTGATGTTTATATTCTACCTTCTCTGAGTTGTGGGCCTAGTCCAGAAGCCCTTGGGTCAAACAGCAGCTAGGGCTTCACTTATCCTAGTTTCTGTACACCACAAGCCAACTGAATGAGATAATATTGCACATGATAAGTTATCTAGTGGCAAGACATTGCAGCCTGCTGCAGCTATGTATATACTAATTTAAACTTTGTCTGTGTTACTCAATCTGTAGAGTAATTCAATGTCATCATAGAGCTGAAAAATATATATTAAAATGTGAATATTGTCATAGACATTAAGATAACACTTACTGGAGGAGGAGTCATAGTACCTGTCTGAGTAGATGGTTCTTGACATGTGAACAGCTCTCGGATAACTGAAGATGACAACATCAGCAGGCACTTTGAGTTATATTTAAATAAATACATACCTGCAAATAAGCCAAGCCCTAGAAGGGAAAGCCGGGCCCAAACCCAGCCCAGCCCATCCTGCACTCGTGCATACAATCCAAGCTCCTCCTCACTGTGCCCATAAGCCACAACAACCCAGAAGATGGTATCTGCAATGACTATCACCAAGATGTAAAAGATACAACTGATGGTGATAGCAGATGCAGCTCCTAGTTGCCAGGGCAAAGCTGAGTCAGCAATGTTATGTAAGTGTTTGATGTGAGTGTAGGAGATAGTGTACTCACCAGAGTACCAAATAATGAAGGAGTATGTAATGATAACATGCCAATTAATGGATTGAAGAAGCACACCAGCAGGGTGCCTGAACCTTGCAAGCTTTGTAAAGGCTTGTGCAAATATGAGAGTCATAAGGATGGCTGCAGAGATGGAGATGGATTTGACAAGGGGTGTGTTGAGTGTCTGAGATAGTTGTGGTAGGCTTGTGGTAAGAGGTGGTAGTGCAAATAATATTATGTGTAGCAGTGTCAAGCAGAAGGTAGGGGCTTCATGCTGAGAGATTTTTGTTGCATTAGGTATGGTAGCCAGGGGGAGATTAGATGAGTTAGACATAGTATGTGAAAAGACTTAGGGGTGTAGTGTCGAAAGGGACAAATGTTCAACAACTCCTATCATTTGAAATATTACATAATACATTTTGATCCAAACAAAAAAAACCGGTCACATCACATTCAAAGCATCAAAATCTAGCACTCTCGCTTAGGGTTCGGGATGAAATTAATTGACGAATTATTAGCCTGCTTTTTAGCCAGGTGGCTCTTGGGGAGTTATTAACTAGCGGATTATTAGCCGCTTTTTAGCCAGTCACGTGACGTTGTTTTTAGCAGGTAACAAGATAACTAATGACCCAAGCTAATCAGCCAGCGGCTCATTCCCATACTTCCGGCCACTCGTTATCGACGTTGTCATTCCCCTCGATCTCCTCAGCCTTGGCTTTTCCCTTCCCTTTGTGTGTGTGCCACCAGGACTTGCCTCTGCCAATACCGCCAACAAACCCTCTGCGCTCATGTCTATCTCGGATTCGACATCGAAGTCAGCATCATTGCGTGTGGTGGAACTCTCTTCTGCATTGTCCAACCAAGAACTGGACTCGTCATCTTCGATTTCTTCATCTCCCCCAGCACTTTCAGTCGACAGCAAGCTGTTCCTTGTATCATGGTGCCGTTTGCCCACTTTCGCTCCAGACCCAAACAGTTGGGCGTCGAGGTCATAAAAGTTGATGGTTGGACGCTCTGGATGTTTGGGCTAAGCTTGTGTGAGTATGAGCCAAAATAACTTGGGGGTTTACTTACAGCAGAATTGTACATGTACCACTGCCGGATCTGTGTCATGTTCACAAGTGTACTAACATTTTGACGATTTCGCAGCGCAGAATTCATCCGCGTGAATACCGACATGGTGCGCTCTTCTTGCATCGAGCTTGGTCGGACGGAAAACACCTTGACAGCGAGGGTCTTTACCGGAGTGAGTGAACCAGATTGTGTATACAACAAATAGACTGACCGCAAGGATATTTCCCTCAGGAATTCTTGTTAAGTGTCCACCATGACAGTGTTGATTGACCATCTCCAAGAGGGGTATCAAATGGATACTGACCACGTGCGTAACGTTCAAATTGCCGAGGTAATGATTGCTGAGCCTCACGACCAGTTAGTTTTTTGAGAATCACGTTATCTTTTGACTTCCACTCCCCCTCGAGAAGAACCTTCAAGAACACGAGTACGCGACTGAAGACTGCGTAGTTTTGGATGGGAGGACCGGATGATTCAGAAGACATAGTCTTCGCACTTTGTGCAGGAAGCACGAATGTGAGGGCGAGAGGGTTCAAGTTCTTTTGAAATAGTTTGCTATTGACATAACCTGTAATACTTATTAACATCGCAACCGAGACAGTATTGTTTTGCTTACGAGGGTGCAAATAGAGAGCAGAGATGGGAGCATCAGTTGGACCCTCAGACAAGGCTTCACGGAATCGAGAGTTGAAGATTGCACGAATCTGACCAGACTCTTCTGACGAGAATGAATTGTTGTCACTGTCGAAGATTTGTTCTAGTGTAGCTCCTATTGCAAAGTAGTACAAGCCAATGTCCGACAAATCTGTCTGTGACTCAATGACTCGAGACAAGCAATTGCCTTGAACGCGCGGGCCAAGGGCTTGCGCCAATTAGAAAATTAGAAATAATTATATAGTAACTAGTTCATTCATTGTATGTCATTAGAATTTAGCCTCCCAACACGATTCCTGACCTGATTGACGGTGTACCTCTGATATATCACACACAGGTAGCCATCAGAAATTCTTGGCATTATTAGCATAGTGATTTCTAGGATCGAATTATTAGCGTGTTATTAGCAGGCTAATAACTCGCTAATTAGCACCCGGTTAATAAACAACGAGTTTTCTCCTGAACCCTAATGCCCGCTGTTCCATTTTCCATCGCTGCATTCCAAACAATGATATATTTGGCGGTTCCTGATTTTCTCCATCTAGGGTGAAACCCACCGAGAATTTGCCTCGAGTACTGCCCACTTTGAGTGGTTTTCCTCGTTTGTAAGGAACACAATACCCCTCATCGAGGGCCCGCTAAACAACTTACAAGTGACGACACTACATCCCCAGCACCAGAGGGGCAGGCAGGTCTAAGTGAGCATGATCAATTTCTGCAAACCTCGCTGCATTCGGATCAAGTCCATGTACCAGTTCCATTGCCACGAGACAAATGCATGGCATGATTGTTCTAGATGACATGAAGTATTCTGCTGGCGCGGATCCTATGGGCGTACTCTATGATTGTGACAGCTGATATATGCGGGACTGGTTCGTGGCTGGTGACGCCATGGCCAGCTGGGCCAGCTGCCTTGCACTTCTTGTCGCATCTTGGCAGCCTGTCGGTGTCTCCAGGTTATCCCTTTTCTTCAAATCGAGCCAGTGGTTATTATGCGACAGTCTTCTTTGGGTGAGAGCGGATGTTGTGGTACATCTGTGTGCCTACGTAGTGATCTGCATGCTGCTCTCTGCGTACGCGGCGTTTGGCTTTTAATTACTTTATGCTTATGCTGGGGATATTAAAATCAGGATATGCAACGCACTATGTTTCTTGTATGCGGAAGTTTATAGATGCCTTGCTAAAAAAACTAGGCTGATGATCTGCATGATCGAACGCCATGGGACAACGTGAACTACCGAAGCACGCTCCGCTAGCACAAGTGGTCTTTACAATCGAGAAAATCAGTTAGGACTCGTATCTTTTTGGCTGAACTAATGAATAGTGCGTATGGTAGGTAGTACTCATCTAGCTATCGGGAGCATCATCGAATGTCATAAGTATCTATCTGCACCAACGAAAAGCTTGGGAAAAGACAAAAAGCCTAGGGGGAACCTGAAGCGGATGGATGGGTTTGTCAAGTGCGTGATAAACGCGGGAACCACTTTGCGAGAACTGCAAAGCAGCTCGTGTGTGTAACATGTTCAACGTCCAGCGGGGAATGGGGTCTGTTAGTTGCAGCAGAAGTATTGGTACTCCCTGTCTGCAAGGGTCCCGACGTGGTTCCACCAATTACATTAGATGTACCTGCCGGTGGTGTGCTGCTGCTTGAGGCACCAGTATGGGCTTGCTTACGAGGAGCATGCATAGGCTTTAGTATATGTCGTTTTCCACTCTGGGCATTAGCAGTGCGCTGCGAGACAATATCAGCGTCACGAGATGAGTGTCGAAAGGTCAGGAAAACTTGCATATTTGCCTCGAGTTGCAAAGACGTCCACGAGGGGAATCCTGGGTCGGCGAGGAGCATCGACCTGGGGAGAGGAGGAGCGAGAAAAGAGACGACCCATCATGTTCTTCATTCCGGGCCCTTCAGCATGGCGCGTGGTAGTAGCAGCGCGGTTGTTGCGTCCAGGATCAAACTATGAAAGGATGGTGAGATGTGCATTGAATCTACTGTATCATATGGACTTACATCAGCGAAGAACTTACTAGTCTGTATTGGAGGACGTCTTGGGCGAGGGTGTGCGCTTGGGATGGTTTTCTACAGAAGTCATGTCAGGGATCGTACGAATTGTTGGGGATGAAAGCGTACTTGAAGTATTTTCTATATGGACAGGTCTTAATACGAAGCATGATACGAAAAGAGAATTTGCTCGCCTGTTTGGACTCCTTCTCTGATTCACTCAGAGGAACTGTCCATGTGCGCGCAAGGTTGTCCGTACAGCCTGTGGCGATGAGCTGGCTGTCCTCGGAAAATGCCACACTGTAGATGCGATCAGGGTGTTCGAGTGGTTCACCGATGGATTCGAATGTGGTGAGGTCAAAGAACCGCGTCGTCTTGTCCCCTGACGTGGTGGCAAATTTGGTGCCATTGGGAGCAATGGATAGTGAGTAAAAGTGATCGGTGGTGTGCGCGTCAAACTGTTTGATGATGTCTCCAGTGGTAGCATCTGATATTCGGATGTCATAGTGATTTCCACTGACAAGACGGGAACCATCTGGAGTGAACGCAATTCGCCATGCCCTCTGTTCTATTTTCAGCAACTCTTTTCCTGTTTCTGTATTCCAAACGATGATGTGTTTGTCGGTGCCTGCTGCTAATTTGGTCCCATCCGGAGAGTACGCCACTGAGAATGCAATCCTGCCCACTTTGAGTGGTCCAAAGACTATTTTCCCCGTCTCCCTCTTCCATACGCATACCGTTTTGTCATATGATGCACTTGCAAATGTCTCGCTGTCCGGTGCAAATACAATATCCCAAACGGTATCCTCATGGCCGTTGATCGAGACGGGCACTCTTTTGAGTTCTCTCTTGTTTGTCGCAACTTCCCAGACCAGGATACTTCCATTCGCTCCCCCACTCACAATCCAATGCCCATTGGGGGACGCTGTGACACTCCGGACTTGGGCATCGTGACCCAACAAGGGCGCTCCTACTTGTTTTCCCGTATCCAGATCCCACACCCGAAGACTCTTGTCATGGGAGCCAGTGACGAGAAGACGAGTCCCAGTGAGGAAAGCTACGTCGTCAACAATATTTCCATGCCCCTTGAATGTCATTTCGACATAAGGTGGTTCCTTTCGAGCCAGCGCTTTGGACGAAGCTTTGCCCGTGGTGGTCGTCATTGACTCTTGTTCGGTATGTCGATCAACAGGAGCGTCGAGGAAATAGCAGTCAATTACCTGCGTTTTGGTGAGTAGTGGTTAGGTTGCATCTCGTACAGGATACTAAATCTGTGTATCAGCCTTGCTGTACACACGTGGTGTCCCGCATACAGGTTAGCGTCATTTTCAGTGCTTCTTTCAGGAGTTGTCTGGACCAGTAGGCGCCGGGGTTGCTTTTACCGTCCTTCAATATACATGTTCTCTGGCACATCAGTCGACCTGAGATCTCGTTCTTGTACTGCTAGGTGACCACGTGGATGCAATGGATCATCGAGCCCATATCGTTTGGCTTTGGTACCATCATAACCTTAGGGAGACCAGCTTTTTGTCCCTCCGGGCATCATTTAATCTCCAAGACTCTGGCAACTACCCTCTCAGTATCCTCAATAGCAAGGCTTATTTGAAGTGTACAGTCAGGGGAACGCTACTGACCCCTTGATGCTGGAGCTGGAAGATCTGCGACTGCATATTCAGGAGTAGCAACAGTCTGTTTGTGATAAATGCCTGACGGAGGGTCAGACTCGGACTGATATCACTGTCCGATAGGATGTTGGTTTGAACCAGAAGAGAGTTGCGTGGTTTTTCTTTCCCAAACTTGAGAGCGGTGATGCCAGACTTGCGGTGGGTGATGAATTACGGTTGAGGTACGAGGGCGAGCTGCACAAAGCTTGGGACGTGGTAGGGCATGTCATCAAGATTCCGAACAGTAAGCTTTATATCACAATACAAGGTGTTGAGCTCATCTATTTTCTAGATATTTCCGATGAAATTGGGCTTGAATTGCGACGGATCGAGGGTGTCCCTACCGACTGCGACAGATTTTGTCTGGAAATCTACCAGCTTCGATAGGATGCAGTTGGCATCGAAGACGTTTGCAGTCGATGAGAAGAGCGTTAATAATTACATTGTACGTCCATCCTTCTATATTCTACTGAAGTCGCTAAGCCCCTTGCCAGTATCACAAGCTTCTTGGACATGATCTTGCTCCCCAGGTTCTCCGCACACGGATGCCCAAGCGTTTCTCTGCGCCACGTCTTCCTGAGCTTGACCACTCTCAAATGGATGCAGTCAAGGGTGTTTTTTAACAGCCTATCAGTTTGATCCAGGGCCCTCCTGGAACTGGAAAGACCGTTACTTCTGCTTCAATCGTCTATCATCTCGTCAAGATGAATCCCGGTCAAGTTCTTGTCTGCACGCCGTCGAACGTGGCTGTCGACCAGCTCACTGAAAAGATTCACGCCACTGGTTTGAAGGTCGTGCGTCTAGGCACGCTACAGAACGGTGACACTGCTCCCGAGCATCTTCGCAAGAATGTTGATTTCCCGTGGCCTGCCCCGGACACCCTGATGTTCTTCTACCAGAACCTTGGTCAGGAGGAATTATCCTCCAGTGAAACTTCGTTCCTCAACAGGTACTTTCCATGTCATCATTTGCACCTGCTTATCATCGATCCCAGGATGGAAGCATCCAACGTCGAGAAGATCGTTACCAAGTATTTCAAGTCGGGCGTCGTGCCCAACCAAATCGGTGTGGTCACACCATACGAGGGTCAACGTTCCTACATTGTCAACTATACGCAGTTTAACGGGTCTCTCAAGAAGGAGCTGTATAAGGATGTCGAGGTGGCCAGTGTCGATGCTTTCCAAGGATGAGAGAAGGATTATATCGTTTTGAGCTGCATCAGAAGCAACGAACACCAGGGCATCGGCCTCTTGAATGACCCTCGTCGTCTGAACGTGGCTTTGACTCGTGCAAAATATGCGGTGAGAGCGGATGTTGCGGTACATTCGCATGCCCACATTGTGGTATGCGTGCTGCTCTTTGCATATACGGTGTTGAACTTTTAAATACTTTATGCTTATGCCGGGGATATGAAAGATATGCAGCGCACTATGTTTCTTGTATGGGCAAGTTCATAGATGACTTGTTAAAACACTATGTTGGCCATGTGAATGATGAAGCACCATGGGACAAAGTAGATTACCGGCACTCTGCAAGCTCGAGTAATGCATACATTTGAGAAAATGTGTTACAACTAGCATCGTTTTGGCTGCATGAATGAATGGTGCGTATGGTAGTAGTCCTCAAGCTATCGGGAGCATCATCGAATGTCATAAGTATCTATCTACACCAACAAAAAGCTTGGGAAAAGACAAAAAGCCTAGCGGGAACCTGAAGTGGATGGATGGGTTTGTTGAGTGCGTGATAAACGCGGGAACCACTTTGCGAGAACTGCAAAGCAGCTCGTGTGTACAGCATGTTCAACGTCCAGCGGGGAATGGGGTCTGTTAGTTGCAGCAGAAGCATTGGTACTCCCTGTCTGCAAGGGTCCCGACGTGGTTCCACTGATCATATTAGATGTACCTGCCGGTGGCGTCCTGCTGCTTGAGGCACCAGTATGGGCTTGCTTACGAGGAGCATGCATAGGCTTTAGTATATGTCGTTTTCCACTCTGGGCATTAGCGGTGCGCTGCGAGACAACATCAGCGTCAGGAGATGGGTGTCGAAAGGTTAGGAAAACTTGCATATTTGCCTCGTGTTGCAAAGACGTCCACGAGGGGAATCCTGGGTCGGCAAGGAGCATGGTCCTGGGGAGAGGAAGAGCGAGAAAAGAGACGACCCATCATGTTCTTGATTCCAGGCCCTTCAGCATGGTGCGTGGTGGTAGCAGCGCGGTTATTACGTCCAGGATCAAACTATCAAAGGATGATGAGACGTGCATTGAATCTACTGTATCGTATGAACTTACATCATCGAAGAACCTACTGGTCTGTATTGGGGCGCATCTTGGGCGAGGATGTACGCTTGGGATGGTTTTCTGCAGAAGTCATGTTAGGGATCGTACGAATCGATGGGGATGAAAGTGTACTTGAAGTATTTTCTGTATGAACAGGTCATCATGAATCATGACACGAAAAGAGAATTTTCTTACCTGTTGGGACTCCTTCTCTGATTCGCTCAGAGGAACTGTCCATGTGCGAACAAGCTTGTCCTCACAGCCTGTGGCGATGAGCTGGCTGTCCTCGGAAAATGCCACATCACCGACGCCATGAGGGTGTTCGAGTGGTTCGCCAATGGGTTCGAATGTGATCAGATCAAAGAACCGGGTTGTCTTGTCGTATGATGTGGTTGCAAACTTGGTGCCATTGGGAGCAATGGCTAGTGAGTAAAAGTTATTGGTGGTGTGCGCGTCAAACTTTTTGATGATATCTCCGGTGGTAGCATCTGAAATTCGGATGTCTTTCCAATCTCCACTGACAAGACGGAGACCATCTGGAGTGAATGCGATTCGCCATGCCCGCTGTTCTATTTTCAGCAATTCTTTTATTGTTTTTGTACTCCAAATGATGATGTGTTGGTGGGTCCCTGCTGTTAATTTTGTCCCATCCGGAGAGTACGCCACAGAGTTTGCACCACTGCCCACATTGAGTGGTCTTGCAATGACTATTTTCCCCGTCTCCCTCTTCCATACGAATACCGTAGTTTCGTCCGATGATGCACTTGCAAATGTCTCGTTGTTCGGTGCAAATGCAATATCCCAAATAGGATTCTCGTGGCCCTTGATCGAGACGGGCACTCTTTTGAGTTCTCTCTTGTTTGTCCCAACTTCCCAGACCAAGATGCTTCCATCCTCTCCCCCACTCACAATCCAACGCCCATTGGGGGACGCTGCGATCCTCCGGACTTCGGTATCGTGATCCAACAAGGGCTCTCCTACTTGTTTTCCCGTATCCAGATCCCATACCCGAAGACTCTTGTCCCAGGAGCCAGTGACGAGGAGACGAGTCCCAGCGATGAAAGCTACACTGTAAACCTCATCTTCATGACCCTTGAACGTCATTTCAACATAAGGTGGTTCCTTTCGAGTCAGCGCTTTGGACGAAGCTTTGTCCGTGGTGGCCGTCATCGACTCTTGTTCGGCGTGTCGGTCAACAGGGGCGTCGAGAAAGTAGCAGTCAATTGCCTGCTCTTTGGTGAGTAGTGGTTAGGTGGCATCTCCTACAGCATACTAAATCCGCGTATCGACCTTGCTGTAGACACGTGGTGTCACAGGTTAGCGTCATTTTCAGCGCTTCTTTCAAATTTCTGTGCCAGTACATTGTGACCAATATGTCAGGAGGAAAAAGTCGAAGCGGCAGCTGTCGCATGGTCGACAAAGATATTCCGGTGACAACATGTCCACGAGAAGCCTTATCTCAAATGATCTCAGCTAGATCAAAACTTTGCACGTACAAATATCATTACCTATTGATCTCGTCGTCTCATGACATGTCTGAAGTAAAGTACTTGCAGCACCTAAGTTACTTCAACAATTGTACCGCATCCCAAACACCAATCTTCAATGTAAACCGTCGCAACTTGTCCTGGTGCAACGGCCTTCTGCGGCTCATTGAAATCGATGCGAATGCAATCGTTGTCACTAAGTTAATTAGCTGATTGTAAACGATAAAATAACAGCAGGACTCACGAGTACACAGAACAGTCTATGTCGGACATCACATGTCGAAATTTCATGCGTGCTTTGAGACCGCCAGGATGCATGAGCTCTATTGGTGGACTGTCGGCCCATATCCACGTCCAATCACGAATGGTCAGGGATCGTGCGTATAACGCTGAATGATCCCTGAAAGCCAATAATGGTAAGTGATTCGAAAGATGAAATGATAATACTGACGTTCCAGGTACGACGTATATTATGTTCTTTGGGATATCTTTCTTCACCACAAAGGTCTTTTCTTTGAGACCCCTCACTTTAGCACCCTGACCGATAGTGAAATTCCACGGCCCTGTGTGTTCGCCCACTTGGAGTCCTGTTTCCAGATCGATGATCGGCCCAGGTCTGGGTGGTATATATTGGGCTTAGCTAAAAAGTTCAGCAGAAGATATCAGGCACGAGATTTCGGCTCACATATGAAGTCATGAAATTTGCGTTTCTCCCCTACAAAACATATGCCCATGCTTTCTTGTCTGGCCGCCGTTGGTAAGTTCCACTTCACAGCGAGCTCCCTGACTTCTGTCTTTTTTATGGATCCTAGCGGGAAAAGAGCATGGGAAAGGCTACGTTCAGGGACAGAGGATAGATAATATGTCTGGTCCTTTGTAACGTCGCGAGGACGAAGAAGTCTTGGTCGCAGAACGCCGTTATGGTATTTCCAATCTTTATTTGCGTAGTGGCCTGCACGCACACCAGATGATGAATTAAACTAAGGGTGGAGAGAAAGGGATTAAGTACCAGTCGCAAGCCATGGAGTGTCTGAAAGCCCAGGATCCTCGGTCAGGCGGTTCAGCAATACGCCAAATTTCACTTCTCTGACGTAACATTGAGAATAGAATACTCGGCGATGAATAAAGAAACTCACTTATTACACCACACGTCAGGATTTGGCGTGATACCGCTCTCCCAGAACTTCAAGGAGGGCTCGAATACCCGAGTCCAGTATTCACGGGAGAGATCCACCTATGAGTAAGCAAACTTAGAAGCTTGCAAAAGCGAAATTATGGAATATACCATTTTACAAGGTATATCGAGCACCCTGCACACGCGTCTGACATCTTCCCAGTCTTTCTCCCACTCGCATCCATGATCTGAACCAGACTCATCGCGCGTGTCCCAATTGCGCATGAACACTGCTGATAGGTCGTAATCCTGTTGATACAAAAAATCTGTGTCAGTTTATCAGAATTGCACATGTTGCTTACTTTGTCTGCTAACAATTTTGCGGCGACGGAGGAATCCACCCCTCCGGACATCGCAACAACAACTGGGTGTGACTCAATGAGGAATTTGTTATCGAGAGCGCAGGAAGATTTAACTCACCCTTGTCGCCTTTTCTCGGGACATGTGTCCTGGATTCATAATAAGAGCGGATCTGTAACTTTTGCAGTCGTGAAAAGCGACATTGTCGAAACATAAGTTAGCGTTGGTCTAATTTCTTGAAAGCGTGACAACGGAACAGCGGGTGACAGGTGCGTGACCCGAGGTAGTCATCGGCATTTCCTACTGAGTGCACATCCACAAGCCATTCTTCAAGATCAGATTACAGGACAAGCAAGAAAACTCGCAGGAAGGAACGGGACACGCATCATTTCTGGCAACCGGACCAATAGCCTATAGATGGTTCAAGGGTCAAAAACCGAAGGTAGCCCCATCACTTACTCACTTTCAAATCCACCAGCTCACAAGTTCAGTAAGGCCCCTCCCAGGCCGAGATCCTCCTTCGTGTAACCTCAGGAATCGCTTCAGAACTAATTAAAGCACACGATTCCAACCAAACAGTCTCGCTGAATGAACTCCGTGCAAAGATCTCTAAGAAATATGGCTTCGGGGGCGTGCCGAGGCTGGTGGATATCATCAGTGCCATACCGGACGAATATAAAAAGGCTCTTTTGCCCAAACTTCGTGCAAGGCCTATAAGGACAGCTAGTGGTGTATGTGGTTCGATTTTTACTTCACAGAAGATCCGTTGTATCTGACGGTTCCTCATAGATCGCTGTAGTAGCAGTGATGTGCAAACCACATCGATGTCCTCACATCGCTATGACAGGGAATATTTGCGTGTGCGTTCCACTTTGTTGTCTCTATCTATTTTCCTCATTCCTGTGATAGATACTGCCCAGGTGGGCCGGATTCGGATTTCGATTACAGCACGCAAAGTTACACTGGGTATGAACCGACGAGCATGCGTGCTATTCGTGCGCGCTATGACCCGTACGAGCAGACACGAGGTCGTGTCGAACAGTTAAAAGCCCTTGGTCATAGTGTCGACAAGGTCGAATTCATTATCATGGGCGGTACTTTCATGAGCATGCCAGAGGACTACCGCGCAAAATTCGTCGCACAGCTACATAATGCGTTATCTGGCTTCACGGGTACCGATGTTGATGAAGCGGTACGGTAAATGCTGTTTCATTTTGATTTCAAACAACAGGATATTTACGCCTAGTATAGATATTCGGAACAGAGCAAGTCAAAAGCAATCGGGATAACCATAGAGACGCGACCAGACTACTGCTTGAGGCCCCATCTATCCCAGATGCTCCGCTACGGCTGCACGCGCCTCGAAATCGGCGTCCAATCAGTATATGAGGATGTTGCCCGAGATACAAATCGTGGACATACTGTGCGTGCGGTCTCCGAGTCCTTCCACATGGCCAAAGATGCAGGGTTCAAAGTCGTCGCTCATATGATGCCTGATCTCCCAAACGTGGGACTGGAGCGCGATCTTGAACAGTTCAAGGAATATTTTGAGAACCCAGCGTTTAGGAGCGATGGATTGAAGATATATCCTACTTTGGTTATTCGAGGGACGGGCTTGTATGAGCTTTGGCGGACGGGCAAGTACAAGAATTACACACCGAATGTCTTGGTGGATGTCGTTGCTCGGATATTGGCGCTTGTACCTCCGTGGACGCGAGTATATCGCGTACAAAGGTTAGTCTCATGAAGTCGGTGTGAAACAACAGGATTCGAACATAACTGTTGACCATAGAGATATTCCATTGCCGCTGGTCACAAGCGGCTGTGAAAATTCGGGGAATCTCCGAGAGTTGGCCCTCAATCGAATGAAAGATTTCGGCGCAGAATGCAGGGATGTGCGATATCGCGAAGTTGGCGTGCGTGCAGCATCCTGAAATATGTGGCTCGGGTACTGACGTTCATACAGATACACGAAATACACCACAAAGTACGACCGGAGTCTGTCGAGCTTCTCAGACGAGATTATGCGGCCAACGGTGGCTGGGAGACCTTCCTTTCCTACGAGGACCCAGAGCAAGACATCTTGATTGGGCTTCTTCGTCTACGGAAGTGTTCCGAGGAAGGCACTTTCCGACCTGAGCTTGTACGCAAGGAAGGCGCAGAGGGAGGATCGAGTATTGTCCGTGAGCTCCATGTGTATGGTACTGCGGTTCCAGTGCATGGGCGTGACCCAACGAAGTTCCAACATCAGGGGTTTGGTACACTGCTTATGGAAGAGGCAGAACGAATAGCACGAGAGGAACATGGGAGTGTAAAGCTCGCCGTTATATCAGGTACGACTTCTCAATGGCGGTTGGGGAAGCTTGACTCAAACCTTCCCAACAGGCGTCGGTACTCGAGATTATTATCGCAAGCTTGGCTACGAGCTTGACGGCCCCTACATGAGCAAATCACTACTATAGCATGTACAGTTATATTGTGGTTGTACATTACACGTCCTAGTCGCCAATAATCAATGTATGAAACACAAGTTCCCCCACCATATTCCATGACATCCTGAATGAACTTCTCGACATGCGTCCTCGCGTTCTTGAGGACATCTCTGCGACTGACCAATCTCGCTCTCGGTCAACATGGATGGGAGGAGGCGTTGGCTTGTTGGCAAAGGTTATCCGTCGCGTTTTCCGCTATCCTCGTCCATTTCAGGAGCGAGTGCATCAGTAAACTGGTGAATCACTGATATTCGCAGCCGAAATGCTCTTTCCTATACATGACGTTATAAAATAAGATAATTAGCGAGTTTTCAGGTAGATACTTCGGTCACCATTATTATTCGCTGACAAACACGCTATCTACATGGACGAACAGACACCTGTTTTAAAAGCTGGCAGTCTCCATCTTACATAAAATTTTTCCCCAAACCCACCAAGTCTTCTTACAACGCGAACCGGCACCTGTGGAGTAATGAGAGTTACTTTTGAACGAGAGGACCGTACCCATATACATTGGATATTTTTGGGCACCGGCGGGCGTAAGCATATATATATAAGCGAGGATATTGAACAATCGGTTTATCGCTGTTACTCCGCTCAGTCCTGACAAAGTTGTATTGTACTAGTGCTGTGATAGTTTCCCCTTTATAGACAAAGGAAGATAGTTGCTCCTGTACTGTTAGTAACACCGAAGAAATTTGAACACCTGCAACTACATGTACCACTGTATGACCTTTCCACCATCACCAACAGTGTTTAGAGCCGTCTCTCTCACTAACAGCCAGATGATCGACGAGCAGTAGCATATTGGTTGGTTGATTGATTGTTACGTACTATAAATTCTGCTCTGATCGCCATGCTCCAGCCCAGCTCGATCTAAACATTAACGGGCCGATTAGGCTTCTGGTTAGGATTAATATTGGTGTCTGAAACAAACGAGTGTGTCATGTTGTGTCGTTGGCACATATAGCGAAGGTAGGAGGTCAATGGAGAGCTGACTTGATGGTCATGCAATGTTTGAGCCTGATATTTTGACCTGGAAGAGGTAGAACTGCGAGTATGTTGCCAGCAGCGCTGTCGTAGTGTAATTCAGCCATAAGTATAGAACTTCAACATCAGAGAGAGAAAGGACCCAAACCAACGAATGCTCATCTTGTACTCCTCAAAAGTTCCAATGTTGTTTAATATTCGCATACACCGTTCCAAACTGATCATGGCCTTCAAAAGCCTTCGAACTCTACGGCGAGGACTTGAACAAAGGATTAAAACAAGTTCCCGTGGCTCTTCTGTTCAAAAACCCTCCTACATAGAAGCGGGAACTCGTTCCTCTGAGCCGGTCTTCTGACTATCCATGCTTAGCAAAAGCCTTCTAACAACGAACGTATCTCACATATATACGCGCATTTGTGTATGCACATTGTAGGATCTAGGACTTGAATTGAAGATTCTGCTTGACCTTATGCATCTTGACGACAAAACCAAGGAGGCGTAGCATAGGCACACCCACCTCATCACTGCCACAGTAACGCCATCGAGCGCGAGCGCACCTACACCAGCGACGAGCTCGGGCACGCTGGACAGGTTAGCACCCCTCATATTCCAGTCAGCAAGAGTACAAGAACGGAGTGTTCACTCCTGCAGCGGAGTCAAGTTGTCAATTGCACATCCTCCACACAAGAATCACACACTTGCTCGAAAAAATAGTCGATCATACAACCATCTCCGTATCTTTTCTTGCAGGGATGCACCTCAGGTTGCAGAGCGTATGGAGCCGGCTCCTCTGCAATCCCTCTCGAGTGAATTTCATGTACGTAAATATGATAAATAAAACTTGCCTGCAGCTTGAACACCGCGATCGGTAGGACAAACGAGTGCATGAGCGTGAATGCATCAAGACCATCTCATGTGTCCTTTCTGATCATGTCTGAATGAGCCTGGAGACTATCCTTGATTTGGGAGAACGCCGGGAAATAGACATTCTGGGGGTAAGTCTGTCGCACAGTTTGGGAGTGTGTCTGGATCCCTATTAGCCGTTCGGGTAGAGGGTTGTTGTCTGGCGGTTTCAGCGACAAAAGATTGTTGTTGAAATAACTCAACGTGCAGTCAGCAAAATGACTACAAAAATTTGAAACTCCACCAAGATGCCATCCCGAATAGACCAGAAATCTACTTGTTCGTCGTTATGGCAGGCCTCCTGTTCTCAATCACCAGGACCTCTCATTTATCACATCTATTTGATGCATCCCTGTTCCTCGAGGAAATTCAAGAGCAGCTGCTCGAAGCACGGAATGTTGAAGTCTTGATTGCCACACTCTCGCGCAGCCTTCATCGACTCGCCATCATGCACAAACAGACATCGAAGGCAGCAGCTGAAGCGAAACGAGTTGCTGCGCAGTGCGTGCGACACCTCAGTCCATGATTCTGCCTTCTCAGTGCATTGCATCACTCAAGAAGACAGCAGGAGCTAAAAAAAAATCGCGAGGGTTGTGGGTTTTTTTTTCGCAAGAATTGTATAAGACAATAAGATCTGTTCGAGCCTATACCGTTGAGAGATATTGCTAAGCTCGGCCTTGTCAGCTGGTCGAACATAATCATACTATACCTTGTACTGACAAAGTTTGTGTCTGTCAAAAGGTCTTGTGGACGGCATAGGTTGCATGAATACGGCGAAAAGTCTGCAGGGAAGGCGGGACCCTGCCAATGAGTCCGGAGCTACAGAACGATGTTCGACTCCTTTGGAGGATGAGGTAAATTTTTTGACAAACATTTTCGGGAGACGAAAACGAAGAATGATGGATAGCCCCTTGTGCGATGAAAGTTCCGAAGTGGTAGCTATGATGCGGCAGCGAAGGTATGAAGGAGAACAAGTATATTACATAATAGGATGATAGCCGATTTGGATGATAATTTTTTTATGTAAAGTACCGTTACTACCATACATTGCGCTGAAGCGAACGTGTCCCATGGGGCAGCTATATGGAAGCCAGGACCACCGCGCTCATTAGTCAGCATCACATACTAGTTAGCGAGACTTCGTGCACTCTCGTGTTATTATGCACAATCGACAACTTTGGAGTCCTCGAATGGGACTATGTCTACCCAGCACATACGCGAGATCCCGCATCACCGTTGAATTATTTGTCTTAAAGGTCAGGATCATTCCCCACCTCGATGCTCATATCCAGATGCACGATGATCAGAACACAATACTGACGAGCTCGATACGTCATGAAGGGCACATGATCCCCAAGCATGTGCATGATGTAAGTCTGACAGGAGCAACCCTTCAACCAGAATGGAAGCATTCATGGCGAGGTCCAGGAGAATACTCTTGTAACCTCTTAAGGAATTGAGCGGGAGACTCTATGGAGATCTGGGAAGTCTCAGACAGGTTTCGGCCTACGAAGAAACCGGGTCAGGTAGCCTGGAACTCCGCGGAGGATGGTGAAAAAGTACCGGCAAGATGAAGAATGTATGTACCCAGTAGACGAGACAATGAATAGGTAATGGAGACAGGGTTTGTTCGGCACTGCACAGACACGTTCCTCCGAGTGATAATGAGGGCGTAACCCGTCCCTTGGATGGGTATACGGTACCGGTGACTCGAACGTGTAACTGTTTGTTATAGGATTTATCACGATGAGTAACAGACTGCGGTGGTCCTGGCTTCCATACTTTGAATGCCGTGAGGTGCTCGAAGGAACCGAGTTAAGTCTGAATGATGAAGTCGCCACTCACTTTGTACAAATTCTGATCTATCAAACCAAACAACTTGCTCTCCCTATATAATGAGGAGTGTTCAAGCGACCAATTTCAATCCAAACACAATCAACAAATCATCTCTCCTATTAAACGTGCAATCATGGTTTTCTACGCATATGTAAAGAACGTACGTCCAAAATCCATTCTTCAATGTCTGCGATGTCGCGCTAAATCACCATTCAGGTTTCCTCCAACTCGACCTATCGATACGTGATTGTCTTCGCTAGCCGCGCAGTTGCCGATGAGTGGTGGCGTGCCGTGTCCACTTCCTCCGTCGTTAAGTTCACAGAGAGTATTCGGCGTATCAATGCCCAGTACTACACCCATGACGTGGGGCAGGCCAATGCCGCCGACTCCCTCACGACGGCTGGGGTTGCGACCCAATTCCTCGGCAAGGTGTTTTTCACGTTGCAGTACGACCTAGGTGGTCGCATATTGAGCATCATCCCGTCGCCTGATCATTTCACGGACCACATTAGCGGGAACTCGTGAGTTAGTTCCTTGCAGGATGGTCCACATTTCGCTGATAGTAGCCCCACCAAAGTTTCTTCATTCGTTCCAAAGTTTCCCCTTATCAGTACTGGTACTGTCCCCTCCAAGGGACAAAAGCGGTCTATGTTTCCAGCACCGAACGCACTCGTTTCCGTGTTAGTCGCAACGGGAGCGGTACTGCAGGGACCATCATGATCGGCTCTGATGAGATCGCGATCACGTTGACCACCGTCAGTCAGTCCATCAACGTCGTCCCCGAAAGCGGCCAAGTGATAGTTTCGAATGCTCCCAAGTCGGGCTTGAAGTTTAGTGACTTTTTGGGGAAATTCGCTGCAGGGCTTCCCTTGTATAAAGACGGGAACTTGGGCAGGAGCGAGCTATTCTATACGGAGGACGGAGAAGAGTGGGAACTCGCTTGAACTGCTACCATTTGACAAAGTTGTCTTGTACTGTTTGTAACATTTTTTGTTGAATGCCTGTAACCATGTGTACCACTACAGAACTTTGAGGCGCATGAATCCCTTCAGCATCGACAATCAACCAACTTACGACGACGTTAGAGTTGCCTCTCGTGATCGATGAGTGGTCGCACATTGGTTGATCATTACGTACTATGAATGCTCTGATCGCCGTGCTTCAGCCCAGCTCGATCTAAACGTTGATGGGTCGATCGGGCTTCTGGTTGGGATTGGTATTGATATCTGAAACGAGTGAGTGTCGTGTCATGTCATTGTAGCGGCCTTGTCGACTTGTCTGTTTAGTGCACTGGCAAATTAAATCGACAAGCTGGCGAGGTATCAGACATCTCGAACGACAACGAATAGTATTCGCAGGCAGTTGAGTGGTGTTTCATGATGGCGGGAGCTGTACTGCATGTCGCTCATCACCGTGGTTAGCGTGCATATAAAAAAGTAACACGACACAAAGAACGTGGAGACGAGGACAAGAGTAGAAAAACATGACTTATCCTGAGAGATTTGCCCTTTGCAAAGTAAAATTCGTCTGATAAACTGACATAGCATGGGATAGACAGTACTGCGCCATAATGTGAAAAAGAAAGTAGGACCATACATGGCCAGTCAGCAGTCACCGTCACCGTCCACGAATAGCGGCATATGAGACGAAAAGGAGGTAAAAGGTGAAAACAAAGCCCTGCTTGCTGCAAAAGTCAGGTCACTGTGAACCCAATCGATCACCCAAAGGTCAACCAAACACTCCCAAACAATTTACTATACTGTTTCCGCCCTCACAGGTGGTTTCCACCTTTGGACACTTCCAGTGGCTGAGCGCTTCTTCGCAAGGGTCGAGACCAATCAGTCGGACCTGAGAGTCGAAATCCCATTCTGTCCTGCCAGTGCGTGTACTACAAGTGGTACAGATGAACATCACATTAAACCCACCATAACTTAGATGGGTAAGCAACAAGTAATGGCCCCCATCAATATTAATCACACGTGCTAACGTTCAGATTGTCACTTACTAGATAGATGGTGTTATTCTTTCCGCTTACAAGAAAGCGTGCACGGCTTTGAAGTGTGCAAAATGTTTGCAAGGCAGCCAACCTCCCAAACGTAAGCATTGTACCACTGTAAGTAAACATTTAAACAGCCAGGTGATGATTAATCCTGATGCGATTCCGTGCAGAAGGGGTGCAAATGTGCGTGTCCGCGATATGTCAGTATTCCTCGAGTTCCTCCTCAAGCTCCCCCTCCTCCTCCTTCTCGAGCTTCTGCTCATCAGAAATCTCCTGCGATTCCTGCGGTTGCTCACCACCAAGTCCGACCTCCGATTTCTGCAACTGCGCATAGTGCTCCACCCCAGGTGGGAATATGCCTTGCCTCACCAACAGACACCGGTAGTGCCCACCGTAGGGCCCCGCCCCAAAGGACAACAAACAAGGACCAAAAAAGAAAAAGAAAAAAGAAAAAAACATTAGACACCATATAGATCAAAACACTAAATCACCTCGCCAAGTAGGGTCAATGTTGTATTCCTTCGCCTAAAACTTTTCCTTTCATAGTTTTTCACGTCGTCTGTACGATATGATGGTTTTCAACTTGCAGCTCATGGACTGCAGTACTCACGAAGTTATGGAGACCTTGGATATATATATCGATAAATTTATGTGGTCCTTATAAACTATTCAAGAACAAACTCATGTCCACGATTCACCGAGATCTCAAGATCACGTCTCGCAAAGTGTTTGTTGGCACTAGTATGTAGTATCTTAAGTGGATCCCCAGCATGTATGATGTGTGGACCTCGATTCAAGTGTCGGACTTATGTTATAGGGACCTTGGTCATGATATTGAAGTAGAATAGTGAGAAAATCTCCAATACGATCTTAATATGTTAATACTATTGCTTGTTGTGTAATGTAAGTGAGGCCTTGACACATGACAACCGGTAAAAGCATGATGTGTTCAACGCAAATGATCGACTGTGACCTGTCCAATTTTGAACGCTTAGCAAAAACCACGGATTTTCAGAGTACGCAAGAACATGAGTTTCAACAAACTCAATAACAAGCAATGAAGTGTAAGTTTCAAATACTAGTATCGATTCTAGACTGTAAGAACACACCGCAACTAGTAGCAGGCTACAATCAAATCAATTTGGAACCCGCAGACAAGCTAGCAACGCTATTTCGACACTTATCTCTCAGTGGGCTTCATCTGTAGTCCCCACTGATTTCATGTTTTCACTTCCTATCCACAAAGAGGACATCCACGGTCCAATCGGTGGTATTTTTAGTTGCCCATACTGGCCAGCTGATAAACCCGACGACAAGTAACCAAGCTGGCCCTACAGTGCACCACGTCGTGACGCTAGCAGATAGGAAAATCACGAGGGACAACGCCAGGAAAAAGAAAACCATCCTGCATAATGTTAATTTGTCAATGAAAAACACTTGCGCAGCGCTGTGTAAATAGCGAAGGTACTCACCCCCAAATAACAAGGGCATATGGTAAGCTGAAAATAATGGCAAGGTTCTCTTTGCCATGAAATGACCGAGTTATGCGTGTCATGAATGCAGTCTTGATCAGCCAAGTCAGTCGTGTGGTGAGGGAGAAAAATGTTGAATGTACTGCTCGGTTTATGTTGTCTCGGTGCCCACCGCTTTGAGCAAGAAGAGCAGATACGACCAGCGAAGCTACGGACCAGAGCGACGAGATGTATAATGCGATTTGTGCTGAAGGTTGTGTACCGATCGCTGGTGCCGAGAGAAAACTGATGTCCACAGCTAACATGACGGTTGACTGTCGATTTTCAATCGTTATAATAGAAATGACATTTAGTATCGACAACTTACATAGATTGCTAATCCATTCCACTCGCTCGTCAACCTATTCATGAACATTTTCCAGCGCGGGCGGTTGACAGATTGGTCAACCCAGACGCTGTCGATTTGTTTGATATGAGTGGACGGAGAACCAAAAAAGACGAAGTTGAGAAGCTTGACTATCGGTCTTTTTTCGATGGAATCGTCGTCGGCATAAATAGTGTGATCACCTAGCCTCGTGCCTATTTCACCGTAAAGATTGGAAAGTCTGGCTCGAGCTGGTGAGAAAAGTCAGTTCCATCTGGATGCAGGCGCCCATGAGACCACCATACTGAACATTCGCATTAAGCGAGCTATGGAGGCTTATTGTAAAAACAAACATCATTAAGAAAGTGAAATCCGCACCGTATGCCCAAATGTATTGGTCATTTGTAGTTGAATCAGGTTCATTGTTTGTCATTGAATCGGACTTGTTGACGATGCCTCAACTTGGAATCAACAAACCTGCCCATTACAATGTACGAACAGACATCACCATTCAAATAATCGACAATGTTCAGAGCTCGCTGAAGCTCGTCTGTGTCAAAAGGAGCCAATGATATTTCTGAAAAGATAGTATCTACTTGACAAAGTTGTGAGCAAATATGATCAAAACATGGCGAGAGACGCACCGGTATAGGCATGAAGGATCACTGCCTGCAGTTCGCGGTGAAGTTCAGGAGTTATCTTGCAGTCACTCGGATACAACTCTCGGTGCATCCTAGCCCCGTTAGTGGGAAGAATGCGTATGATCTGAGGACAGGATTTAGAGCTATTCGGTTGCGGGATGCTGGCGAAAATACTACCTCAGCCGCACAGCTCACCAATACTCAGCCTCCATGGCATATTCTATATAACAGTTGTGTGGTGTCGCCAGAACAGAAGAAAGAACGCACTAATATGACTGCTCGTGACGCCTTTAACCCCGCAAAACAAATGCTTCGCCTCAAAATGGACCTCCCAAACAGAATTCGCTGATCAGGTGCAACAAAATAGTACTGGCATTCTAGTTCTCCACCGTCGTTCGTGGATAAGTCGATGGTGAGCTCCATAAGGGTACCTTCAAGGTGACCTGCGAGCTGCGCTTGCTCAAGGAGCGTTCTCACACAGGAAGCAATCACATCAGAGTTCGACCGCTCGCGTACGTCGACATCTGTGTACACTGTGATTACAATCTCGTTTGTCTCCATATCCGGGTCTTTCCATGTTAGCTGAGGGTGTGAATAGGTGAACAAACACATGGGAGACAAACTAACCAAATCGCTGGAGAAGTATAGCGTGCCGTGCGGATGGATCTGACAGTCCCAAGTAATATCGCCTGCTTTGAACTTGTCCGGACTGCCGGAAGTAATTCATGGAAACATTCAGACGATATGTGGATCGACACACGATACCGAAAAATCCTTCTGGCCTGGTAAGATCTGGAAATCTATATCTGTCCTCTGCCAATGACTTGCGGGATGAAATTCCGGATGAGATTTGAACAAATGCTAATATTCAAGACATACATCGGAGACTTCTTGCTATGACGTCGGACGTCACTTGCAGTCATTGGCTTCATAATCAGAGGGGTGCTGTCCTGCAGTGAAGCGCCAATGGACACAGAGATATGATTAGACTCGACTTCTTCTGTAAACGAGTTGTCCGTGCAAGTGTGTTCCGAGTGCTGGATTACTGAGTGACTGGACACGGAGGGATGGCAGAGGCTTGGGAGGATAGTTACTGATGAAGTATCAGCGTCCCTGCATTGTTCGCGGTATTCATGTTTATGACAACCAGAACTGCCACTCGCATGTGCAGCACTTGAATGCATAAATCCGGAAGTCAAAGTGCCAAGTATACGGTGCAGAATATAGTGTGGGTGTAGAGTTTGTCTGAAAAACTTGATCACCAAGGTTCGGAGCATGGCCAGTAGTTTGTGCAGAACACGGCATGCATGTCTCATGTTCTAAGTTCGCTTGGAGTGACGCCTAATATGTGATATGTGATTTTGCTGAAGAGTATTGGGCGATAATCGAGCAAGATGAAAGCTAAATTGATGGTCCACAGTTATGCACAGGGAAAACCCTTTACATATAACCGAGCTATAATTATCCTAACGTCACTGGTATACAAGGGCAACCCGACGAGGTTCCACCAGAAGTTTGGATCATCATGCATCATGATTGGAACGCTGTTCATGGAAGAGGGATAAATGGACAGATAGTATGTGATAATGATCATAGTTACAAGTTACAAACCGTCCGAAGTCAAATCAGACACGACTTGCGCGTCAAAGGAGATAACTACATTGTACAGGAGAAAAGCGACCATAGGTGTCGGCACTCTACATATCACCGCAAGCTTGGGCACGAGCAGACGGTCGGGCTTGCATGAAAAAATCGCTGCTATAGTACGCACAATTATACTATGGTGTTACATTACTAGTACATTATCGTTTTTACGAGCGTCCTTGGTCGCTGATGATCAATGTATGAAAGTTCGGAAATACAAGTTCCTCCTCCACCGTATTCCGTATAACATCTTGAATAAACCTCTCGACCCGCGTCACATTCTTAAGGACATGTTTGTCTGCCTGGCCGATCTCGCTCTCGATCAATATGGATGGGAGGAGGCGCTGGCCGATTGGTAAAGGTTTTCCGTCGCGTTTTCCGTAGTCTTCGTCCGTCTCAGGAGGGGAGCTAGTTTGGCTTCGTGGGCGTTTACACGCGGGACCGTAGGGGTCCAATTCATCGAGTATGCACAAGTGCACT
>JABBWL010000458.1:0-40117 GCA_016758765.1 Suillus cothurnatus | reverse complement strand
CTATCACCTGGTATCAGCCTCACCACAGTCTTCATGGCCTATCAGCTCAGGCCAGCCCCAGGTCAGCCTACCCGGTCAGATCAGGAAACTGAATTTTACTCATTTGACCATCAGCTGATGGCTCATGCATCATAACGGACATGTGATGACTGCTTAGCAGGCCTGAGCAGTTTCAGACACCTTATAATGGCTTATCGCAGTGGGATGATATTATAAGCACGTATCATTGTTGTAGTACATGACATTGTATTATGTACACTGATCTATCGTAAATGCGAGAGTGAGCTAAGTGAGACAGCGATGAAGTGAGTGCGTGAATTTGCGAATTGTACAAGCATGACCGAAACACTGCAAATGAGGAGATCCCGACGAGAATGCATATGCGAATGCAGAAGTGAACGTGCGAGCCACACAGAATCGTACAAGAGTGAAAGACGAGCAGAAGTTAGTGACGGGAGATGTGAGCGGGTGGATGATACGTCGGACAAGATGATCTGCATTGCACTATCAGAAAAATGCCCAGAAAAAGAGTGAGTACATACCAGAGCACATGAATTACTTTCTTCCTTTACGTTTCTTAGTAGCGGCGGCGGTGGCAGTCTTCTTTTGGCCCTTCTTGCCACGCTTCGGAACGACTGGGCTATTAGAAACAGACTCGACTTCGCTGAGTGAGCTGTCACCATCACCGTCAACCTCCAACTCCTCCGACTTTCGCTTCTTGACCTTGTCGGATGCAGCAAGAACATCATCAGCATTTGGAGGGGGGACTGACGCCAAGGCAGGTGTGGAAGACAAGGTTTTGCAAGCCAATTGCTCAGCTGGTTTGACGGGACGAGGTTTAGGGACAGATTTTTGCTGTGGCAAAGTGGGTTCTTCCTCGGGAGGTGGAGAAGTAGCAGGTGTGGAAGGAACTACTGTCGAAATGTCGGGGTCGAAAGGAGGCTCTACTTCAACTGGGGTAGAGACGGAGGCGGCAGACTGAAGATAAGGATTTCATTAATCAGAAATGTCGCAGGATAAACAATGAAAAACCTTGAGTGCCGCCGCAGCACGCTTTGCAGATTGCTTCCTCATGAGAACGAGGTCATCGTCATCCTTGTCGTCATCGCTGATATCGAACAATGGGACGCCCCGTTTATTGCCAAAGACCGCCCTTGGTGCCATTAGTGTTGCAAACACATTCAAAAAAAAAAGTTCTACTGACTTGTTCCACCATTCCAGAAGTTCCTCCGCCCATGCTTCGTCAAACGGTTCCCGGATTGCTTTGATTGTGCGGTAGTAGGCATCGCGGTAGCTATAGTTCCCATCTGTCTCTTGCCATTTATCGCGTGACGAGATGCCAAAGCGACTCTAGAAGACAAATGAGACATTAATACACTTGATACGAAAGTACGTACCTGAACAAGTGCATATGCAATGTGTTCGGCCTCAACTTTATACATGCCATGGAGTTTTGCATTGCCGGAGCGCGTGACAGACAGCTCTCCATCGTCGATAAGTGCAGATGACGGACTAGTATAGATGTGTCGAAGTACCTGCATAACATAGATCATCAAACGAAATAGCAAAAAGAAAAATAAATACAAACGTACGCGTTTCAGAATATGACCCTTGAGAAAACCTTCCTGGATGTCTTCAATATTAAAATCTATACCTGGAGGATCCCCAGGGTATGCTAGTGCAGGCCAGGCAGCTGCGTTCATCCTTATTTCGCCGTTCTGAAGTTGTTCCTGTACCCTGAGAGACATGAGTAAGTTGTCTGCATATCAGTCAATGAAACACTTACTTCTTCGGATTGTTGTGGTATGCGTTGACGTGCTTGACCGGACACAGCATTCCCGCTAGCTGTGGGTGGTTCACGCCCATTCTGGCGCGGGACTTCTTGTTCTCTGAAAAAATCGGAGGTTCCAGTCCTTTAACCCCAGGTTGGGCGACCGCATAGTTCCCTATGAAGGGTTTGAGGTGACTTGCATCCTCGGACCGGATTTGGCCGATGATCTCCTGCATCTTTTCATGGCATTAGTATTGTTAGATAATTATTATCTGTTAGAAGACGTACCTCGGATAAAATACTGTTCAGCTCTGTTTCTAGCTTGTTTCTATTATGGCGACCTCGAATGAGCGTGTGGAGGTAAGGCGCGGAAAATACGATCCTCTGGTAGGTCCTCAAGTGACGCTCTTGAGCGTCCTTGGTCCTGTATATATGTTATTGGTTAGTATTTAGATACAACAGCAGTGA
Organism: Suillus cothurnatus; assembly: GCA_016758765.1. Taxonomy (NCBI): domain Eukaryota; kingdom Fungi; phylum Basidiomycota; class Agaricomycetes; order Boletales; family Suillaceae; genus Suillus; species Suillus cothurnatus. The sequence continues at coordinate 37,878 of JABBWL010000458.1, read as the reverse complement.
AAAGTACTTACACAACGCCGAGAGCTTCTTTTCGCTCTCTCTTGACATCTTCATCCTCGGAATCGGTCGAGGTCTTGGCAGCCTCTTCTGCTTCCAAGTACCTGGCAATCCGAAAGGTATCCTTGAGGATAACGAACATGTCGATGCCACGAGGGATCCAGCGTGCAACGTGCATGCACTCTTCCCTCCCACTCCGAATAGGCCCCTGTCCTTTCCTATTGGTCGAAAGTAGTTAGTACCTTCATACACGTAAGCATCAATTTACCTGTCATTGGTGGTCTTATTAGCTTTACTAAGGATATATGCGCTATAAGTAGAACAACGCAGCTGGATATTGACGATGACTTACCTCATAGGCTTTTTCTCAAGCTTTCTAGGCTTAGCCGATCCTTTTCGAGACGGTTGGGAGATGTATAAGACGTGTCGTGATCAAAATTAGAAATACAGATCCTTACCTAACGAAGACCGTTTATCTACGGATGAGGCAGAAGACTCGTCAGAGGACGACGACCCATCGTTGCTGCTCGCCGACTCGGATCGCAAAGTTAAACTGGAGGAGGATCGCTTGTGGTGTCGAGCCATGATAGAGGAAAAGAGGAGAAAATGAAAGGAGATAAGAAAGACGCGTCTCTATTACGTGTTATTGACTGTTGTTGATAGCGGAGACTTAATAAATCTGATGTGACTAACATATACAAAGGTGCGCACGGACTCGGACAATCTGATGGTACAATGCAATACATTTGAGCAAGAAATACACAATGCGAGCAAGAATTAGTACATTGCGACACAACGAGCAAGGAGATAGCGCCAACGAAACAGTATCTAGTCCTCTGCATCTTCCTGCGTGTCTCCCAGCATTTCATCCAGTGTTTCGTCCAGCGTTTCGTCCAGTACTTCAACGGCTCTCTTAGCTACATAGTAACTCCAAGGTGCAGTCGGATCTGCAGGATCTGGATTGGGGTTACCTGTGCGCCTGGTGAGAAGTGTGCATGGGGATGCAATGATAGGCCTGTCAAGATTAGTTGCCATTCTTTGAAAAGATATCAGCGACATACTCGGGCAAAGTCTGATCATTCATGGACTCGTCATGCTCCACATCCTCCTCCATATTGACCCGTTTGCGTATACGAAAAACGATTCTCTGTTGGGGTATAAGTAAGCATCAAAAGGAACGTGATTTGAATATTACCTTGGTGCCGGGAGTGTCAATGTTCAAGTTGAAACAGTATGTACCATCCAAAGAAACGACATTCTGGATGTCTAAGAACACAACATCACCAAGGATGTTTACAACAGAGTTCCAGGGTGAAGTGTCGACAGAAACAACGCTTTCATTGTCGGAGGCGTCAGATGTGAGAGCGTCAGATATATGAGACATATTTAGAATTTGTAATGGTTAATAGTTTAATGGCATAACGTCCTCGACTCGGACATTTAAATTGTATCCGCATGCAAGTCTCCATCGGAGTTTGAACAGATAGCGGAGTTTGAAGTTGCCAGGATCTGACTCCCATTACACGCTGAGCAGTGAGCTCAACGCTGTTTCTCTCATCCGCGAAGTCCTTAACCAAAAACAATACCGTTCTCTCATCCGCGAAGTCCTTAACCAAAAAAAATATGGTTCATCCGCCAAGCCTCATCCAAAACTGCAGAGTGACCACCAGGTGAGTTCCATATAGATAGCATCTCATCTGAATTCACGAAGTCCTTAACCTAATACATACCCTCCAATCCCACAGGCACGCCACCATATGGTACATACGCCTTTTGCCTTTCTACTTGGGTAGTCAGGTGAGCAAATATCTACACAGGAGGAGCTTTACTGATTCAGAAGGCGCCCAGTCTTCTTGGATCAGATCATCCGCGAAGCTTCGTCTGCTGTGTGCCATGTCTGCCAATGTGACTACTAGGTGAGTCGCAATACATACCACATGTTCTGCTCCACTCGATGATCCCATAATTCACAGGGCAATCTGACATGACCACTCACTGTCGACAAGTCTGGTCTTTCATGTTTCAAGCTCGGTGAACCGGTGCTTCGGAGTCCGTTGACGACTTGAATTAGCCATTGATGTGTCTCGCTGGTTCCGGTATGTTCCTCCTGATCCCGGTATGTTCTTTCTTTCACTTAATCCTCTGAACAACGACTCACTTTCATAGATTGTCTTAAGTATAGATTCTTATGTACTGTATTCAGCTTGCACAATCGGATATCCTTTGCAGTCAAGCCCGTCTGATTGAACTAAGTGTTGGCTTATAAATGCAGGCCACCCCCTACGGCACCTTTGCTACCCAGTCCAATGGACCTACCTGTTTGCATCGGATGCGGCAGGACATTCGCTGCCCAAAAATCTCTCTCTGCGCATGCTGCTCGCTGCACGAAAAATAAATCACTGAAACTAGCAGATTCAGTGCAGCGCAACGGCAAAAAGAGACGCGAGTTGGAAAAAACTCACGGCAAGAAGTCCAAGCGAGCACGCAGTGAGCGTGCAGAGGTAATTCAGGTAGGGATAGATGTCGAAGAACAATTGGACTATGGAGGAATGGATGTCGACCACGACATTGTCGAGCAGGTGAGTTATGATAATGATTCTATTAAAACATCACTAACTACGCTAAATTTACTAAGGTCGAGGATATCGCGGGACCATCGAATATCCCGCGCTCACCCTCACCTCCCCCAGTTACTTCGAAGCGTTCCGGACGTACAGTACGCATGCCTCGGCGCTTCATCGACTACCTCCCTGGATCAGCCACGCACCTCGCACATATGCCTCCCACTAACCGGCAGCAACGAGGGCGTGTTCTGCACGCAGCAGATGAATCTCATCATTTTCCAGCACCATCTCCGTCCCCAGCACCTTCTGAGCCAGAAGACCCCCGCCCTGCGCTCATCCCTTTCCAGACTGAACCCGACACCATGGGTCTTTATCGCGTGTACCCAACACGTCCCACTCTAGCTCCAGAGGGTCTCTTGACCTTGGAGGGTGTTACTGATGCTCCCACATTAGATGGGGAGCGCGTTAATGAAGGCGTTCATCCAGGACTTCCTTCACCTGGAATTACCTCCGATCAGCTTTTTGAAGCTTTTACAAACCCTTCAGCAGGTATTTTGATGGCATGGCAGTACACCGGAACAAACGAGAAATCTGGTGCTGAGTGGGATCGTCTCGTGCATTTCCTTAAGGACCCTCTTTTCAGACTGGAAGACCTGGGCAGCTTGAATCACACACGCGAACTCAAACGATTGGACGAATACCTCAAGAATCAAGCTAACCCTCTTCGAGAAGAGTATGGATGGCGCCAATCTACTGTCAAGATCCGCCTGCCAAAAGAAAAAGAGAAGCTTAAATCAGAAAACGATGCGCCAGAGCTCGAGATTCCGGGCGTTCATCACCGTTGCCTTACTGATCTCATCACGCGCGTGTTCGAAAATGAGGTCTCGAAGACCTTCAATATGACGCCATTCCAACAATACTGGAAGACCCCTGATAACCGTGATATTAAAGTTTTTTCTGAGTCTTATTCCTCCCCTGCCATGCTTGAAGCTTACGCAGAAATCAACGCCCTCCCGCATGCGCCTGGAGACGAGCTTGAGCGTGTCGTTGCCTCGGTCATGGTTTGGTTGGACGCAACCCACCTGGCTAACTTCGGAGATGCGTCTCTCTGGCCATTTTACGTGTATTTTGGTAACCAGTCCAAGTACACACGAGGAAAGCCGACGGCTCGGGCGTGCCATCATTTGGCATACATTCCTACGGTATGTATCTTTATATATCTTTAACATTTTGCTTACTCGCTCTCTCAGCTTCCTAAGAATATACAGGAGATCTATATGGATATATTTGGCGAGCCAACAACAGCCAGCGTGCATACTCACCTCAAACGAGAGTTGATGCACGCTATATGGAGTTTAATCTTGGATGGAAAATTTATGGAAGCATACGAGCATGGACTAGTGATCCAGTGTTCTGATGGGATCACGCGGCGAGTATTTCCGCGTTTTTTCTCTTATTCTGCTGATTATCCTGAAAAGTAAGTACTCACTAATGTTAAGTATGAATCGCAAGGCATTGATATATTATCTAGGATTCTATTAGCAACTATCAAATTCCTAGGACAGTGTCCGTGCCCCCGCTGTCTTGTGAAAAAGACAGATGTTTGCAAGCTGGGGATGAAGCTCGATATGAGGCGGCGGGCCACACGTGAGCGCGTCGACAATGCAACACGTCGACGACATGTTGAAGAAGCCCGGGCATTAATTTTCCAGCTTGGAGTGCCGGTAGATGGTGCTCGTGTCAAAGCAATCCTCGACGATGAATCATACGTTCCAATACGGGTAAGTAGTCTTATGTACTCATTGTGCAAATGCCTGACAACTGGTTTTAGAACGCTTTTTCAGAGCGATTCGAGAGACATGGACTCAATATGTTCAAACTATGGGTGGTCGACCAGCTTCACGAGTTTGAGATAGGGTCTTGGAAGGCCTTATTCACCCATCTCATGCGAATACTTCATGCTGCTGGGGGGACTGCGATCCAGAAACTCAATGAACGGTAAGCTTTTTGATTTTCGTTTTATACCAGGCCTGAACTATTTCATTTTAGGTACCGAGCAATGCCCACATTCGGGAGAGGGACCATCCGCCGTTTTCACACCAATGCATCCGCCATGAAGAAACTTGCTGCCCGTGATTTCGAGGATCTATTACAGGTAAGTAGTCCATTTAGCCTTACAATTCGCCTCACAGTTTGACCCAATTTTTTCTCTCTAGTGCGCAATACCTGTATTCGAGGGCCTGCTGCCAAAGGAACACAATATCATTGTGCTCGACATGCTATTTGACCTGGCTGCGTGGCATGGGTATGCGAAACTACGTATGCATATGGACGACACACTGGATTTTTTCGACACAGCTACCATTGTACTCGGTCAGTCAGTCCGAAAATTCGCGAAGACCACATGCAACTACTACCATACCACTGAACTCCCTCATGAATACGCAGCACGAGGACGACGCGAGGCAGCACTGGCTGCTAAACAGCCACAGGTACCGACAAAGGGAAAGGAGAGGGCTGGTCCAAAATTCAAGCCTCTCAATCTTTCGACTTATAAGTTTCACGCCCTCGGAGATTATGCTGATACGATCCGACGCACCGGTACCACGGACAACTACAGCACACAGCCAGTAAGTATACTTCTACTCAAACAGTTCTAATATCAAGTTCATGTTTGTATTATTAGGGCGAGCTGGAACATAAACGAGCCAAGCATTGGTACCCAAGAACACCCAAAAATCAGACTATGGTTGCTACTATGACGCGCCTTGAAGCTCGAGAGCGCATCATTGCCAAGATCAATAAACGACGAGAGGAAATAGCACATCCCCCAATGCAACAGGCACCACGCGAGCGCACATCTCCTGCCTTACATTACCATATCTCAAAATACGCAAGAAGCTCTTATGACATCACTGCATGGCTCAGCGAACTCACAGGAGACCCGGCAGTTAAGGTAAGTTTAGATGATCATTGTACAAATAGTTCTATTAACCTGATGCTCAGAACTTCATACCACGCCTCAAAGACCATTTGTTGGGCCGAATTCGCGGTATTGATTATTCAGGGGACGAGCAGGAATTCTCTGACGACGACAGGAACCAGATTGTTCTTGCCAACAACCAGCTTTTTGAACACAGTGTCCTACGGATCAACTACACTACTTACGACCTTCGGAGGGAACAAGACTCGATTAACCCGCGCACACATGCTGACATTATAGTATTGTCACACGAGGATGACGACGATTGACATCCGTACTGGTACGCTCGGGTGGTCAAGATTTTCCATGTTAATGTTTGGTATTACGGTCCGGGCAGTAGCAATGCACGAACACCGACATGCATGGATGTAATTTTCGTGCGCTGGTTCGGTCGTGATACCACGTTCAAAGCCGGTTGGTCAGCAAAACGACTCCATCGCATTGGTTTTTTCAAACGTGACGACCCAGATAGCTTTGGCTTTGTTGATCCAGACCAAGTGATCCATTCTGTTCATTTGATTCCGGGATTCGAACATGGCCGCACTGACACCAGACTCGGCCCCTCATTTGTACGTCCAGCAGAGGATGACAATGAAGATTTTTTGTATTTCTATGTTAATCAGTACGTGTTTTCTATTTAATTGGTATTGCTATACACTGATATAATGAATAGCTTTGTTGATCGTGATATATTTATGCGCTTCCGTGGAGGCGGTGTCGGTCACCAGGTCACACGAGAGTGGGATGAATTCTTGCGACATGACGGTGCTGTGGTCTCTGTTGATGACGATGAAGACCTGGAGTTTGAGGTTGGCGACGACAACGACAAGCATGGCGAGGATGACGCGGATGATGACGAGGATGATGAAGATGATGGCGACAATGACAACGACGGCAAGGATGGTCGTGAAGAGGGAATCGACGATGAAGATCAAATTAGGGCTGACGAGGGAGAAGAGCTTGATGACGATATTCTTGCACAGGAGGGATATGGAGCTTTGTAACATTACATTCGAGATACACACTTATCACATTTAATCAGACTTAGAGCACATACTAAGGGAATATCAGATTGTATTGCGCAGAATATCAGGGAGGGATCAAACTTAGAGCGGTATATCATTGGCATATCAGGATGATAGAATCGTCTCATTTGCATAGCACTTACGGGAACAGCGGTAAGCTTCGAACTACTCGACGTCATAATGATCGAGCGCTGGCATCATCTTTTCAACACTCATAACCCTTGACCCAGAAAATCTCGTGACCGTCAGCCTAATAAGGTAATACCTGTTTTCTGGACTTTTGGTGATGTGTCTTCTTACTACTCACACAGGCCTCAATCATATTTCAATCATGATCGCTCCTCTCGCAGTCTACCACTCTGTTTGTGCGTGATCTCACTCGATATTGTACTCATTAATAACAACAGTTGGAGTGAGCTGGGGCTTTTGCATCATGTATCTTTCATGTGACCTCAGGTTGCTTTCTTAAAAGTTATAACATGACAGACGATGTAAATCAGTATCGAGCAGCATTGCAGGAGTGTTCCCCCGACCATCCTCATCGTGCCACGTCCCTCAGCAATCTTGCCAACAGCCTTCAAACAGCATCACGTCTCGTCAGATCTGGATGAAGCCATCGAGCTCCAACGGGCTGTACTGGCGCTCCATCCCCCTGGTCATTATCTTTGATGGTTCTCTCTTAATGCACTTGGTTTAAGCCTTCAGGACAGATTTGAGCAGCAGGGTATCCTGTCTGACTTAGATGAGGCAGTTGAGCTTCATCGAGTTGCACTAGGACTACATCCCCCTGACGATCCCAATCGTTCATGGTGGCTTAATGACCTTGCGACAAGCCTCAGAGAAAGATTCAAGCAGCAGGGTGTTCTGTCTGATTTGGATGAGGCCATTGAACTGCAACGAGCTGCGCAAGCATTCTGTCCGCCCGACCATCCCCTTCACTCCATTTTGATCACCAACATTGGCCTCACTCTTTGGGACAGATATCAGCAGCGGGGTATACTGTCTGACTTGGATGAGGCCATTGAGCTCCATCGTGCTGGATTGATACTTCGTCCCCCTGGTCATTCATATCGGTCCTCGTCTCTCAGCCACCTTGCCACCAGCCTTGTAGACAGATTTGAGCAGCGGGGTGCGCTGTCCGATTTAGATGAGGCCATCGAACTCCATCGTGCTGCACTGGTGCTTCGTGGTCCTGGCCATAAGGACCGATCATCATCCCTCAATAATCTTGCTATCAGTCTTCGAGATAGATTCAAGCAACAGGGCACCCAGTCTGATCTTGATGAGTCCATTGAGCTTCATCGAGCTGCACTGGTGCTCCGCCCGCCGGGTCATTTTAATCGACCCACATCTCTCAATAATCTTGCCATCAGCCTTCACGACAGATTCCGACAGCGGGGCATCTCCTCCGACCTGGACGAGGTCATCGAGCTCCATAGGACCTCACTAGCACTTCGTTCCCCTAACCATCCAGATCGACCATTGGCTCTTAACAACCTTGCCACCAGTCTCCGAATCAGGTTTGAGCAGCGGGGCATATCATCTGACCTAGATGAGGCAATTGAACTCCATCAAGTTGCATTAATCCTATGTCCTCCTGGCCATTATGATCGATCCTCGTCCCTTAATAACCTTGCTGTCAGCCTCCATGACAGATTTGAGCAGCGGGGCGTGCAGTCAGACCTGGATGAGGCCATTGATCTTCACTGAGCTGCACTGGCACTTCGCCCCCTTGGCCACGCTGATCATCCAATGTCTCTCAATAACATTGCAAGCGCCCTTGGAGACATATTTGAGCAGCGGGGCGCGTTGTCTGACTTAGACGAGGCTATCGAGCTCCATCGAGCTGCTTTGGTTGTCTACTCCCCCGGCCATTCTGATGAAGCTGCGGCTCTAGGAAATCTCGCTGCCAGTCTCCAGGCCAGATATGAGCAGCGGGGCATCCAGTCAGATCTAGATGAGGCAATCGAGCTCCATCGAGCTGCGCTGGCGCTCCGTCCCCCTGGTCATTCTGCTCGGCCCGGGTCTCTCAACAACCTTGCCATCGCTTTGACAGACAGATTTGAGCAGCGGGGCTCGCTGTCCGACCTCGATGAGGCCATTGAGCTCCATAGAGGTACGCTGGTTCTCTATCCCCCTGGCCATTCTCTCCGATCTACAGCTCTCCACAACCTTGCATACAACCTTTGACACAGATTCCAGCAGAAAGGTATCCTACCTGACCTGGATGAGTCTGTTCAACTCCATCGAGCCGCACTGGTGCTTCGTCCCCCTGGTCATTCTCTTCGATCCTGGTCTTTCAATAGCCTTGCTACCAGCCTTTACAACAGATTCCAGCGGCAGGGTGATCTGTGTGACCTGGACGAGTCCGTTGAGCTTTATCGAGCTGCATTGGAGCTCTGCCCCCCTGGTCATTCTCGTCGATCCTCTACCGTCAATGACCTTGCAACAAGCCTTCAAGACAGGTTCCGGCAGCTGAACCTACCACCAGACTTAGATGAGGCCTTTAGGCTTTATTTACAGCTCTCCCAAATATCTCATGCAGTCTCTTGTAATGATTTTCGTGCTGCCAGGTCATGGGCAGCCTCCGCAGAGAAACTGAACCATGACTCTGCATTGCTTTCCTATCAGACCGCATTGAAATTCCTGGATCAGCATGTTGCTGTTTTGTCCTCTTCCTCACGCCACTTTGATTTGATTAGGGAAGTCACAACATCACTCGCAATGGATGCTTTCTCGTGCAGTGCTCGTCGTGGCGCGTTGACGACTGCTGTAGAACTGGTGGAGCAGGGTCGTGCAGTGTTCTGGACTCAGTTGGCACACTTCCGCACGCCCCTCGATGAACTTTCTGCCTCAGGTGCCACCGGCGAATCTTTGGCTGAAGAGTTTAGGCGACTTAGCTTTAACCTTCGTAAAGCATTGGATGCATCTACCGACGACCAGTCCCCACAAATCCGGCAACTGACCATCCAATGGGAAGATGTCATCTCCCGCATCCGCATAATGCCGGATTTTTCCCGTTTTCTCCTGCCTCCCCTATTTTCTGACCCACAGAAGGCAGCAGAAGGTGGTCCAGTCATCATCATTAATGCAAGCCAGTATGGCTGTGATGCATTGATCATCCATAGCGCGGAAGATCCGGTTCACGTTCCACTTGATATTACGCAAGTTGACCTGTCCGATTTATCCTCCGAGTTTCAGTCACTCGCTGAAAACTTTGGTTCCTCCGATCATTTACACAAACTTGTCAGCATCCTTCGCAAGCTTTGGAACGATATCGTTGACCCCGTTGTCCAAGCTCTCAAGGAGTCAAACGTTCGCCCTGGTTCGCGTATCTGGTGGTGTCCCACTGCTGAGTTCACGCTGCTTCCTCTCCATGCAGCTGGACCCTACGAGAAGAAGAAAGACAATCTGTCTAACATTTACATCTCCTCTCACACTCCCACTTTGGCGACTCTCATTCGTGCGAGACAGCAGGTTTTTCGAGCTACCTCCCATCAGGAAAAAACCAAAATGGTGGGAGTACTAGTGACAGTTACATAGTCCTACATAGCTACAGTAGTGATATATAGTCAACCGAGTTACTCTATAGTCCTATGTAGCCGAAGTGAGGGCTATGCAGAGCTACCAGAGGTGCTGCGAGTGACTTGTAGTCCAGTAGCAACAGTAGCAGATTGTAGTATCACGGAGCAGCGTAGTACTAAGTAATAGCGGAAATACAAAAAGTATCTAAGTCAATGAATGTATTCAGATAAAAATCAGTTGCCAACTCATAGGCGTTTGCGCTTGTCCACCCGGGGTTGATGGATTGTCCCATCCTTGGTATTAAGTGACATGGACGAAGAATTTCGTCAACATGAATCACGGCTGCGTTTCGATGCAGTCATCGAGTCGAACGAGATACCTGAAGCAGGCCAGAGAAGGGGTCTGGCTCCTTGAATGGCGTGAACCATTCAATGTAAGCCAAAGCTCGAGAATACGTCCCGAACTGACGAGGCAGTGTGAAAATGACACGGACTTGTGCCACTTGTGCGCCTACAGCCTCCATATGAATTTTGCAACGGCGAAATAGTAACAATCACTTACCATCTAATGTCTGTAAATTTGTGGTCCGAGCGCCATTGTTGATCAGTGCCATATCGAATTTGGCAGGGGATCCTGGCTTCCGGCCAGGACCAGGAGATACTTCGGGGGTTGCTCTGATGCGCCATCGCCGTGGTGATTCACCTACCCGCGGATCCGGCGGAGCGACAATGACAACTTGCCGGAAAACGTCAAAACGATCTTGTGGACCAGGGACAATGCGATTTTTTTGACATATGCTTGTGTAAGAAGAGTTTGAGGGCTGGAAGAAATGAGACCGCGCCATGTGCAGTGATGAGCTGCTGAACAGATGTCCGAGGGTGCGCAGGTGTGTTAGCAAGAACATGGAGTACACATTGCCCAATGACAGGAGGTGCTTTGGCGGGGGCAGCACGAGACTCAAATTGCAAGTCTTCCATCTCAGAATCCGAGCCTGAATCAATGTCGTGATCATGGTCAGCATGACCAGCTATGGTGGCCGACTGAGACTGCACAGACAGCCATTCGAGATAGGAACTACGCAAGAACACGGCTTCCTGGCGTTGAAGCCACAGAGCCATTTGTTCCTCATAATCCCGCTTGTTGCTAGCCCGATAGGCTTCCTTAGCGAAGTCGATATGGAGGCGTTCCGGAAGTTCGGTGTTGAAACCGTCGGTGGTACCATACAACGAGATTGATTGGACGTAGTGTGAGAGTTGGTGTAGTTTAGGAATATTAAAATGTTCACGTACTTCGAGTTCGTGCAGAATATCCTTGTTGGCGTGAAATACCGCAAGGGCGTTCTCGAGAAATTGGAGGGTGTCGGATGTGTGTGTTCGCAGCTGTGCAAAGTATGAAAATTCCAAGATAGCTCGTGCAACTACCAGCACTTGACTGGCAAATGAAAATTGATTATGTTAGTACAAAGTTCCAGCCACAATTGACATCAATCATACCTTGGGACAGCGCCGGCAAGTAACCCCATGAAAACACGTTGCATTTGTTTGTGTTCCGTGCCCGTCCATTGTTTGACTGCTGATATTCCTTTTTTAAAGTGCCTAAGACCTGGAAAGTCCGGTATTGCCTTGAAGCGTGCATCTATCTCGGCTTCGCCAACGATTTCAAGACACCACTTGACCAAGTGATCTTTGAAGACGCCCTTGTGGAGCTGGTGTAGGAGATCAGGCGTAAAAGCAAGGAATATGTTTGTGTGCGGGAGATTGGCCCAGAAAGGACTGTAGACGGTGCGCAATCCAAAGTCTTCGAATTCAGTTGGATGTTGACCCTTTTTTCGCTTCTCTAAGATCTCTTTTATCAACTGGGGGTCCCGCATCGGCGAACTCAGTGGATCGCCTCTTTCATCCGCTGCGACCAGGCACTTTGGGCAGCGATTCTCTTTGCAACATGCCACAAGACATTGTTCTGGAAAATCCGCCACATAAGCTGCAAGGATCGGGTATATTCGACGGACCATTGAGTCGGCGCAGACCATTTCAACACCGTCTCGTCCTGCGGCAATGAGTGGTTGAAGCAGGAGAGACATACAATGGTGGAAAAGTCTGTAACTAGCAAGGGATCGTGAATCCGATGTGAAACAACCGAGCTTGCCTGCTGGTAAGTACCCAATTAAAACTGTTGCTCGTGCTGACATTTCCCTTCGTTTTTCTTTCGCGATGTTCCCTATCGAAAGATACACAGGCCACGCAGATTTGTCACCCCGGAACTGCGACAGGCATGTCTTGTCTGACGCGAGAATGACAGGTGCAATAGTTGCACCTTTGGGCAGTTGTTTCTGAACATTGCAGGTCAGTGCTTATTTTTTTCGCTCAATTTTTTGGATCAGATTCTTACTTGTTTGTCACACCACCAGTCTGCCGTCCACATGTCATCGATGACGCGGTGAAGTCCTTCGTGGTCGGCGTATGCTCGTGCGGGTGCGTATACCATGTGTTCCTTAAATAAAGGATTACCAATGAGATCTCTGATGCACTCTACAGGGTCCCATGCCCAAAGCTCGACATCCTCGTGCAATAACCGGCCATTCTCATCGGTTTGGTTTCCCTGAATGCTGACCTTCTTGCAACTCCACGCAGGTCTATGAGGAAGCTCATCAACTTTTTGCAGGAAGGATCGGTTATTGTGAAAGGATGGCTGTGTTCGGTTTCGAGTCTGTCGCTACGGTAAGCACATTTTTCAGTGATCCCCAACGAGCTTACTATTGGTAACTTCAGGAACTCGTCTGTACGGTCTGCCCGAGGCTTCTGATAAGCCATTCCGCAAGTTCCCATTCCTCCCTGGTGACGAATGTTAACCATCCTGCAGATACAATGAATAGAACACGATTTCTACTTATCACAAAAAGGTGCCCATTCATCTTCTCCCTTGTCCTCCTTATCCTGCTGATACTTTTCAAACTTAGTTTGCCCCTCCCGCAATGTCCAGCTGGCATCAGGGCACTGCTCGAAATATCGCTTGTTGACTATCAAATTTCCCTCGTCTTCATCGGCAACATCTTCCACAGTCACCCGCCGAGTTTTTGAGGCTGCTGGGTTGTCATCAGGATCGAAAGACATTGAGCGTGAGCGGCGAAGCGGCGAAGAATTATTATATGAGAGGTCCACCAGTAAGCCACTTTCGCTGTCCGTGTCTTCCACCAGTAACTCCCATTTGCTTTTACATTCAGGGCGAATAGCTATATGCTTCTTGACACTTCCCTTCGAAGGGAACACCTTGCCACAGAATCTGCAGCTGTGCAGCATGATTGGTGAGTGATTTGGTGAGTGATTAAAGCTTTTTTTCTCGTTTCAAGTTTGTTTTTCTTATTTGTTAAGGTCGTGCTCAAGGGTAACGGATCCAAAGGGCTTCGGCCTCAGCTCGTACGCTGTGCCCCTTTCCCGAGTATAGCCCCGTATTTCAGAGTGCTATAAGTATCGTACTCGAAGATCCGGATGGCTATTGTAGCGTATCCGTAGGTCCGGACCACTATCGTATGGTATCCGGTTAGAGAGAAAGGTAACGTATTCCTATCCGAAGACAAGGAATAGTATCGTAGGATATCCGAAGGTAAGGATTGGTATCGTATTCCTATCCGAAGATAAGGAATAGTAACGTATACGGATCCGGATGGCGTCCGGATATCGGACGAGAGTATAAAGACTAGTCTAGACAAGTCTAGGACTAGAAACTTAACAGAGTATAGACTATCCGTAGATAGAGGCGGATGCGTATAGACTATCGGATACAATCCTTAAGTCTCGGAGGATGACAAGAGTTTTAAGACTCGAGTCCGGATAACGGAATGAGAACAATCTAAGATGATATTCGAACTGAGGTGCTAAGAACATATACAAGAGTTTATATACGATAGAACTACGCGAGAGGCTATGCACAAAGTATCGCGAAGTATAAGCAACGCTTATTAGAAGTCAATCATAAGCCGGAAGGTAATCACAAGTGAAGCGGATCAGTAAACATAACCGGGAATTAATCACAAGTGAAACGGATCAGTAGAACATAGCCGGAAGAAAGCATAACCGATGAACCGGAAAGGAGGATATACTAAATGGAGGAAATAAGCAGTGTTTAACGTTATATGAACAGGATATGAATGAAGAAGCTTATCGTAACGGATCCGGTACGGATCTGTGGATCGGATCTGATCGGATCTGACATCCGGAACTTCGGATGAGAAGCGCGAATGTATGGGATATGACAGTATCCCCCCTTTAGGGCCGATCCCTAGAAGGCTAAAGAATCGTAGATCCGGTCCGCGAGAATCAATGGAGAAGAATGATGGTAGTAGTGCTGAGTTCGGATTTCCACAGATATACCAACGTCAAAGCGTCGCAGATGATTCCTACCCCCCACTTCTTAACACACACTAGCTTAACTTGAAATATGTCTGGCAACAACTCTGGAGCTCAACAATCTGCTAAGGCTAGGCTTGAAGAGCTTAGACAGCAGATCCTGGACGCGGAAGAAGCGGCCCGGATGGAGGAGGAGGCTCTGAAGGCTCAGGAAGCGGAGCGGAAGCGCCTAGCGGATCTGGAGAAAGTGAGGCAAGCGGAGCTTCGGATCCAGCAAGCGGAGGAGAAAAGGCGTCAGGATATTGTTAAGGAAATGGTGCGTTTCGGATCTGTTACGGACTCGGATAGAGTACGCCAACAAAGGCAATCGTCAGCACCAATAAAGGTGGTTCTTGATCAGGACCGACTGAAGCGTAGCTTCGTCGGGCTATGGACTCCCGCAGGATCCGATCGTCTAGACTCCTACAGGATCTAGAGCTAAGTTCGAGGTCGACAAGGCTAGCCTCCTTCCCAAGGAGCTAGAGTTCAAGTTATCAGAGAGAACCGAGTAGATTCAAGTTAGGGAAATACAGCCAGTAACTACGTTCTTAAATAGGTAAAGAGGTGAAGCACGGACCAGAAGTAGAAGTACATAAGAGGAAGGTTCATGGGAAAGTGAGTCAGTACGAGTCAGAGATAAGGAAGGCATGAGGAAGCAGCAAGGTGATAGGAAGCATAGTGGAATGGAAGAGAAGCGTAGTGTGAGAAAAGAATAGGGTGACTGTAACATTACCCCCCTGTCAACGTCTAAAGTCTCCGGCTTTAGTTATCCATATTTAAATATAAGTCCGCGGAGAAGGTGTCATCAGCGAGAGTTCTCTTCTCGATCGCTTCGTATTCTTCGTCAAGGCGGTCTTCATAGGTCTTTAATGCGGAGAGGAAAAGCCAAGATCCAGGCTTGGCTGAGATGACGCGTTTTCCTTTAAGTTGAGGGCAAAAGCATGTGAGGTGTTTGGGGGCATGGTTATGGCAAATGCGGCAAAAATAACGAGGGCAGTGGATCTGACGGTGTCCGTCTCCTCCGCAGTAACGGCAAGTCATAGTGGAGTAATCAACTCCGTTTCGGTCGCGGAAAGTCTCCTCAGAAGGAGCACAAAAGTCGGTGGGGGAAGGTGGGCGTGATGGTTCCTGGGGTACAACAGATGGTTCGGAGTCTTCTTCTTTGATAAGAGGGGCGGGAGAGGGTGTGTATGGTCGAGATAGACCTACTCCAAATGAGACGCTGTTCCTTTTTTTTCCACGATCTCTGCGAGGAGCTCCGGCTGACCGAATGGCGAGTTGGGATGATGGTGGCGGGACTGGAGTGCTTTCGTCTGAAGTCTCGGATGGGGAGCTGGGAACGTCTAATGATGGGGAGCGCATAGGTTGCATGGGGGTTGGTCCAAAAGGATCACAAGATCCGTGCCTAGACTCGGTGATTTCACGAATCATTGAAGGGGTGAGGGCTTGCTCGAACCCGCGTTCAAGGAGTCGGTCAGCAAGAACGAGCTTGATTTTGGTCATATGATAAATAATGGAACGTTTGGTAGCCTCTTCTTCAGGGGCATTAATGGTATGGGCATAGCTGGAGGAAAGGTCCGCACTGCGGTAGGCGGTGATGAGGGAGAGGGCAACGGGGTCTCCAGAAAAGAAGTGATCTAGTGGAAGCGTGCATGGGAGAGAGAGCAGGGTTGATTCTACAAGAGCACGTTTATGGTGGAGTTCAAGCTGGGAGCGGTGACTTTCGAGAGAAGATTGAGATGATTGTGAAGACATATTTCGAGTTCTAGTTGGTGAGGAGTCGAGAGATTCGGAGACGTTCTTTATAGGTTTTCAGGATTTCTTGGGCGTTGTTCATTTCTTTTTCGGGTATCCATGAGTTGTCGGAAGAGGGATAACCCTTCCATGACACGAGGAAGCGACGTTTTCCTTTTATGTTTCCTTTATGGGCAAGAACGGCTTCGATTTCGTATTCTTCTTGACCATTGATGATGTCAGGAGGAGGTTCGGTATTGTTTGGTCCATGGACTTCTGTTTCCTGATAGGACGATAGCTCAGAAGCATGGAAGACGGGGTGTGATTTCCAGGAAAGGGGGAGTCGGATCTTGAATGTGATAGGGGAGAGGACGGCTTCGACTGTGAAAGGGCCGTATCGCTTAGGGGCGAGCTTCTTTGAAGGGAGAGCGGAGATGAGGTTCTTTGCCGAGAGCCATACTTTCTCACCAATTTTCCAGGGTTCAAACTTCTTTCCATAGGATCGAGCGGCCATGTGTTGCATTGCAAGATTGTGACATGCGATGGCTTCTTCTCTAGTCTTCTGGAGGTATCTAATTCGATCTTCTGCGGCGGGGATGACGGAATTGGGTAGGATATGAGGGATGCCTCGAGGTTCGTATCCCATCATGAGGAAGAATGGGGAAGCATTGTGGGAATCGTGCTTTCGGTGGTTGTGGACGAATTCTGCCATGGGAAGGTGTTTAACCCAGTCGAGAGGTGCGGAGCGGCAATAGATGCGGAGGTAGGTTTCTAATTCTTGGTTCAGACGTTCAGTCTGTCCGTCGGTCTGGGGGTGATATGCTGTGGAGAGAGCGACTTCATAGTCGAGGAGTCTTCCAAGTTCTTTGGCAAACTTAGAGGCGAACTGGGGGCCTCTATCAGAGATGATTTTGTCATAAAGACCAAATCTCAAGAAAACTTTTTTGAAAAATAGTTGAGCGACGCCTTCGGATGTGATGGTTTTCTTGCAGGGTGAGAGAATTACCCCCTTCGTAAGCCCATGGTCTACCACGACCATGACTGAGTCGAAACCTCCAGATTCAGGTAAATCGGTGATTAGATCTACGGAGATTTGCGAGAAGGGGCGTGTTGCAGATGAGGGAATAGGGGTTAGTGGAGGGGTGGAGGGATGTGTGTCGGATTTCATTTGCTGACAAAGGGTGCAACCCTCAACGTATTTCCTGATGAATGTACCCATACCGGGCCACCAATAGTCACGCTTGACTAGTTCTTCTGTCTTGAATCGTCCGGGGTGTCCGGCGGTGGGATGATCATGATGGAGAGTGAGGATGCGGTGGCGGAGATGAGCTGGGACATAAGCTCGGTCTCTATAAAATAGAGTTCCGTCATCAAGGCGCCAATCAGACAGGGCTGATTTCATAGGAGGTGCGCTTAACCCATCAAGGGCTTGCTGGGCGGCAATGACTACAGGGTCGGAGAATGGGTCAGTGGATTTCAGAGCATTGGCGAGGTCGATATCAACAATTCGGGCAAAGAGAGTGTCGGGGAGAAGGGTAACATCTGCGTTATCAGCAGGGTCGGAGGAGTGGTCAGGGCGGCGTGAAAGGGCATCAGGAGCGGCGAGCTTGGTTCCAGGGACATGATGGAGTTCTAGATCGAATTCATTCAGGGTTAATTGCCATCTAGCTTGGCGGCGTGTGAGGTTCTGTGCTGATCGGAAGTATAGGAGGTTTTTATGATCGGTGAATACGATGACAGGGTGAGGGTTCCCTTCGAGATAATGCCTCCATGCTTTCAGAGCGCGGATGATGGCGAGTAATTCTCGATCGTAGATCTGGTAGTTTCGTTCAGCGGGGTTGAAGGATTGTGAAAGATATCCGCAAGGGTGATATGCTCCATTTTCATCAGTTTGGAGCAGGACTGCACCGGTCGCGACAAGCGATGCATCGGTGGCTAGGGCGAATTGTCGGGATGGGTCAGGGTTTCGGAGAACAGGTTCTGAGAGGAAGCATTGTTTTAGCTTCTCAAAGGAATCGGTGCATGCTTGCGTCCATGCAAAGACGGTGTCTTTCTTTGTAAGGTCGATCAAGGGTCGAGCGAGGTCGGAGTAATGGGAGATGAAGTGGCGGTAGAAGTTGCAGAATCCGAGGAATGATCGGACTTCTTTAACTGAGGAGGGGGTTTGCCATTGGCTGATACCAGACAGCTTGGCAGGGTCCATGGCTACTTGCCCAGGACGAATGATCATGCCGAGGTAGTCAACCTCTTGAGCATCGAAGGTACATTTTTCGGGTTTCAGGAAAAGGGTTTCTTTGCGGATAATTTCAAGGACGCGGCGAGTTCGTTTCTGGTTTTCTTCAAGGGTTTTTGAAAATATGAGAATATCGTCCATGTAGACGATCATCCATCCTTCAGCGATTTCCTTCTGGAAGGTTTGGTTCATGTAGGCTTGGAACGTTGCTGGGGAATTACATAAGCCGAAGAACATTACTTTCGGTTCGAAGAGTCCGAAGGAGGTGGTGAATGCCGCTTTCCAGCGGTCATCAGGGTGAATCAGGATGTTGTTGTATCCGGATCGGACATCCATCTTCGTGAAGAATTTCGCATTGCTTAACTTAGCGATCAGAGGAGGAATTAGGGGAAGGGGATAGGCATTCTTTATCGTCCACTCATTGATGTAGCGATAATCTTGGCAGGGTCGAAGAGAGCCGTCTTTCTTTCCTACGAAAAAGAATCCACTAGCTTGTGGGGATTTTGATGGTTGGATGAAGTCTTTGGCGATATGTTCATCAAGGAATGCTTTTACAGCGTCGGTTTCTTTTGGGGAAAGGGGATAAGTCTTTGCAGACTTCGGGATGAATCCTGGTTTTGTTTCGATTCTATGATCTACTCCAGGGCGAGAAGGTGGGAGTTTGTTTAAGCCGTCTTTGGCGAAAACATCGGCGAAGTCGTGAAGATAATCAGGAACTAATTCTTCGAAGGTCTTCTTCTTCTTTTCTTGGGCGTCTTTAAGGGCAAATTCTTGCGCCTTATTACTGGTCTTCAGATATTCGTCTTCTTCGGTCTTTCTTGCGTAGATCCATGAGTTCCTTAGGGGTCTAAGGGCAGCGGTTCGTCGGATCTCGGAGGCAGAGGTGCCATCACGAGTGAGAGGAGAGTCGAAGGAGAGGTTTTCGTGAAGGGTTACAGAAGTTCCATCTTGAGCGTACTCGATCAAGACCTCATCGTCGTTGATGGGGTAAGTTACTGGATCTTCTACTTTTCTGGCGAACATAGAGGAGTCATCCCAGACGTCTTCCATGGTGTCATACTGAGAAGGTTCATCGTCCAGGTCTGGGATGAGTGCGGGAACAGGTTCTTTCTTTTTCTTTTCTTTTCGTCGTTCAAGGGTTCTTTTCCCGTCTTTGGGAAGTGGGGTGTGAAGGGGAGCAAATTGCTCAGGGTCTTCTTCTTCTTCGATCGAAACTTTCTTTCTAGGTTTCGGTGGTGGAGTGGGATTTGATACGGAGTTTTCTCTCCAAAGCTTTTCGAAGGCTTTTTCGAGTCGGAGGGATCTGGGGGTCGATGGGAGTCGGAGAGTGTCTTTAGCCCAGTCGATGTCAGGGTTCATGGCGGTCAGCCAGGGTTTTCCGAGGAGGATCATGTCACGATCACTCATGTTCATGATGTTGAATTTTCCGAACATCAATCTTCCATCAATTTTGATTGCAAGATGACAGTAATGTGTGATGGGGTTCTCGGAGATCTTTCCATCGGCAGTTCGAATCGGGAAAGGAGTGGTGAAGCGATGGGTTTTGATGCCATGCTTTCGGACAAACATCCAGTGGATGAATGTGGCAGCTGCGCCGCAATCGACAACAGCGGTGGTTTGCAACGATTTGTCAGGGTGTACGGAGGAAAAGATGGTCGCCGGGACCCTTAATTCTTTAGTCTTTCCTACATTCTGGACAATACGTACATCTAGGGAGGAGGTGGCTAACGTTGCAGTAGTCCTCCTATTCAAAAATCCGTTCTTCTGGCGTCGAGTTCTTCATCGTCAGAGAGTTCTTCGATCTTTGTGGTATTTTCATCGTCAGGCGCTGTACGCCTTACCGTTTGCTTTCCTTTCTTCTTCTTGTCGGTGTCTCCGGTCTTCGGGTGCTTGTCAGGGTCATTAGCCCTGTGTCCTTTCTCACCGCATTTGAAGCAGCGGCCTTCTTTCATATAGGCTTTCTTGTCAGCCTCAGATAGACGGTCTACGTCCATGGCGTCAGGGTCGTTCCTGCGCGGGGTGAAACGAGGTTTCGGGCCTCGGTTGTTGGATCGATTTCGTGAGTCAGAGGTGGTGGTTCTGTGGGAAAGGAGAAGCTGATAAGCGTTCTCGATGGAGATTACTTTCTTGTACATTGCTTCCATTTCATCAGGAATGTCTCCGGAGTTACAGAGCTTCGAAAGAAGGGCGGGTTTTAATCCGCGGATGAAGTAGTCCTTCTGAGCGTTGAAGCTGTAAATCTCAGCTCGGTTACAGAGCTGCTTGAAGGTGGAGATGTACTCGCTCAAGTCGTTGCCTTGTTTAAGGGCGTGTAACTTGTGGAGCGCAGTACCAGCGGAGTCGATGGGGTTAAATGCTTCTTCAAAGTGATCTAGGAACTCACTCCAAGTTCCATAACCATTAGGTCGGTTTGTGGCGGGGTTTGTCAGGTGTGCATGTGCGATGGTATCTTCCATCCAAGCTGCAGCGGTGCCTTCTTTCATGAATGAAAGGGCGAATGCGATCTTTCGTGTGTCGTTGTCATAGATCTCGGAATTTACGTCGAGATAGAGGGTGACGAGCCGTACGAATTTCGTGGTTTCGTCTCTATCACCACTGAAGTCAGGTGGGGTACAGATCTTTCGTTCAATGGGTCTTGGCATGTCGTCGTCTGAGTCAAAGGGTTCTGGTTCTGGTTCCGGGAATCTGGGATAGGGTTCTTCTACGATAGAAGGTTCTGATTCCGGTTCTGAGCCTGGGTCAGAATCAGGTGAAGGTGCGTCTGGGATTTCTTCGTCTCTGTCTTCTGCAACTGCTGGTGCGGGTACCTCAAGGGAAGTACTGACGCTATGGGAGAAAAAGGATGGGCCTGGGACAGCAAGTGCAGGAAGAGGGGGGGTGCGAGGAGTTTCAAAGGTTCCTCGTGAAGATGATCTTCTGGGGGAAGTCGGTGGGTAGGGGGCGTAGAGTCTAGTAAACTCTGCTTGAGCTGCTATAGCTTTCGGTCCAGGGACTCTTTCAAGTCCTTTCGTGGAGAAGGGTTTTCTGGGCGCCACACTGGCAATCAATCAGTTTCTAGGTTTCAAGGGTAATCCCTACAGATGGAGGGGTTCAAAGGTAACTTGAATCTTTTGTTACGGACTCGGATAGAGTACGCCAACAAAGGCAATCGTCAGCACCAATAAAGGTGGTTCTTGATCAGGACCGACTGAAGCGTAGCTTCGTCGGGCTATGGACTCCCGCAGGATCCGATCGTCTAGACTCCTACAGGATCTAGAGCTAAGTTCGAGGTCGACAAGGCTAGCCTCCTTCCCAAGGAGCTAGAGTTCAAGTTATCAGAGAGAACCGAGTAGATTCAAGTTAGGGAAATACAGCCAGTAACTACGTTCTTAAATAGGTAAAGAGGTGAAGCACGGACCAGAAGTAGAAGTACATAAGAGGAAGGTTCATGGGAAAGTGAGTCAGTACGAGTCAGAGATAAGGAAGGCATGAGGAAGCAGCAAGGTGATAGGAAGCATAGTGGAATGGAAGAGAAGCGTAGTGTGAGAAAAGAATAGGGTGACTGTAACAGGATCCGTTTGCTAGTCTTTTCACTAACGTTTCGGATAGACTCAGAAGATGTCCTCTAAGGAGGACGGATCCTGCACGCGTTGCTCCGGAAGGGCGCGGATCTGTCAATGGACAGATGCTGCAGCTAATCCTTTGGTAGGTCGTCCGGATAGCTTCGGATCCGCGTTTTTGACGTTCGGATAGATCAAGTCTTGTGACGCTTGCCGGAAGGACAAGGCCACCTGTCCCGGACGGCCTGGAACTGTCAAGGCCTCCAAGGGCAAGAAAAGACAGCGTGCTGCCGGATCCCCTTCTCCCAGGGGCAAGGGCAAGAAACGTCAGCAGAGTCCCACTCCGGAAGCTCCGGATTACATGGAGTATGATGATCAGGCTTGGGTGGCTGCTGCTAACAACATAGTGGCTGAGTTGACTAGGACTAACGCGCTCCTGGAGAAGAGTATAGAAGCGGCTGAGGGGAGTAGGGCTGCCACGGAGCGGATGTGCTCCGGATTGGAGCTGTTCCTTCAGCAACAGAGGGAATTCCAAGCCCTCTTGTTCAAGGAGCTTAGGCTTGACCCCCAGATCGCTTTGGATAAGGCTCGGATGGGTCCGGATGAGGAAGAGGGAGGTGATGAGGAGATGGAAAAGGCGTCCGGAAGTGAGGAGAGCGGATCCGGAGCGGATGAGGAGTCTATGGAGATGTAGATTTTCGGATCCGTTTTCTTAACTTCCGCTACTTGTACTTGTAGTTTCCGTTATGTACAATTTGTATACTTCAGTTTTGAATAGGACCAGGCTTGTCCGGATATGCTGAGTGATAATCCGATACTAGTTCGGACGCGTTCCCGAGTTCTGTAGCTAGTAACCATGAAGTTTCTTCGTCCGTTCCTTCATATCCGGACCATCGGACGAGGTATAAAAGTTGACATTGTCTTCTTCGACGGTCTAGCTTGGAGTCTAGGATTTCGGATATCTCATACTCTGGTTCTCCGTCGACTTCTACTGGAGGAGGAGGGGGTTGGATACGATTAGGAATGGTGTTCGGGGTTGCAGGTTCTAATTGGGACACATGGAAGACAGGATGGACGGAACGCATAGAATCCGGAAGTCGGACGGTAATGGAGTGTGATCCCGGACGAGCTATAATCTCAAACGGACCTAAGTTCTTTTCCGATAGTTTCTTGGACGGACGAGTGGAACGGAAGTATTTAGCTTTCACGAATACCTGTTCTCCAACTTTGAAGTCCGGAGCGGGTATCCGATGCGCGTCCGCAGGTCCTTGATATCTTTTCTGCGCAAGAGACATTTCTTCTCGGAGGAATAGGTGTAGTTCGTTAAGGTCTATAGCATAGTCACGGGCGAGGGCGGATGAGAGGTCGCGTTCTGGATGGATGGATATGTTCGGATGATAACCCTTATTAGCGAAGAATGGGGAAACTCCAGTGGTAGCACTCGGAGCGTTGTTATAAGCGAATTCTGCTAATGGAAGGAGTTCCGACCAGTTATCCTGCTGATAATTGCAGTAGATGCGGAGGTATTGTTCTAGGGTTTGGTTGGCTCGTTCCGTTTGTCCATCTCCTTCCGGATGATATCCGGATGTGAAGTGGAGGACCATATCGAGTGCCTTTCCTAGAGAACGGAAGAAATGGGATACGAATTCCGTACCTCGGTCCGAAGTAACATGAGAAGGGATTCCGTGCTTAGAGAATACATGGAGCAGGAATAGTCTAGCGAGATCCGGAGAGGTAATGGTATCGTGAGTTGGGACGAATATAGCTTGCTTGGATAAACGATCAATGATAACGAGGATGGCTGTATAGCCGGATGAGTCCGGAAGTTGTTCGATGAAATCCATGGATATGGAATTCCAAGGTCTTTCCGGTATGGGGAGTTGTTTCAGTAATCCGAATGGCTTATGTCTCGGAACCTTGGCTCGGGCGCAGGTAGTACAGGATTTGACGTAGTCCTTAACATAGGTGCGTATACCCGGCCAGGTATATTCGCGCCGGATAAGCTCTAGGGTACGGTTCTGACCGAAGTGTCCTGATAACGGATGGTCATGGGTATTCCGGAGGACGCGAAGCCTAAGGTCATTGGATTCTGGAACGTATATGCGATTATCACAACGGAGGAAACCACTATCGTCCACGGTCCATCTATCGTCCGGAGGGTCGGACATGCGCGCGGATCCGATAGGGTCATTGGGGAGTGCGGATAGGATATCCTTATGAAGCTGTTCAACGTCCATAAGCACAGCTGCGCGGAGCACTGGAAATGCTAGGGTTGATGCTCGTAGGGACGAAGCTAATTGTTCGGATGTGAATACGGGACGGAAATTATGAGGGTTAACTTGAGCGTAGTCCTTATCCCCCTCTTTGGGATAGACGTCCCAGCGTCTAGTAAGGGAATCCGGTTTAGCTCCAAGTTTTCCGGGACGGAAACGGATGATCATATTGAATTGGTGGAGGAATTCCGACCAACGAGCCTGACGGCGAGAGAGGAGTTTGGTAGTCGCGAAGTACTCAAGGTTCTTATGGTCCGTGACAACATCAACAGGCTCGGACGAGCCTTCTAGATAGTGTCGCCAGGTCCGAAAAGCCTCGTAAATAGCTAAGAGTTCCTTATCATGGGTATCGTAATTGAGTTCCGGAGGGGTAAGGGTTCTGGAATAGAACGCTACTGGATGGATTTCAGAATCCGGACATACTATGGACAGTATGCCAGCGATAGCGTAGTCCGAAGCGTCCGTTTCCACAATCAAAGGAACGTCCGGCATCCAATGCGTTAGTATTGGAGCCGTAGTAAAAGCTTTCTTGAGCGTTTCAAAGGATTTCCGGCACTCATCCGAAAAATTCCAAGGTGCATCCTTGCGAGTAAGCCGTGTAAGCGGAACTACGATATCCGAGTAGTTATAGATGAATCGACGATAGAAATTTGCGAATCCGAGGAAGGATTGAATATCCTTAACCTTCCGAGGTTCCGGCCAGTCTACGATAGCTTGTACTTTCTCGTTAGACATAGTAAGGCCGTCCGGAGATAAGAGATAACCAAGGTACTCCACGGACGTGGAATGGAATTCGCATTTCTCGGGTTTGGCATAGAGCCGATGCTTGCGGAGGCGTCGAAGTACTTCTCGGACGTGATTCTTATGGGATACGAGGTCTTGGGAATATATAAGGATGTCATCCAGATAGACGATAACGCATACGTCTAGCATATCGGCGAAGACGCTATTGACAAAACGCTGGAATGCGGCCGGTGCATTGGTAAGACCTTCAGGCATAACCAACCATTCATAGGAACCATAGCGCGTTCGGAAGGCAGTCTTCCACTCATCTCCGGACGCGATCCGGACGAGATGATAAGCGGAACGGAGGTCGATCTTCGTATAGATTTTGGCGCGGCTAGGGGATTCTAATAGGTCGGATATGAGGGGTAACGGATATCGGTCTTTCTTGGTTATCTGGTTGAGGCCACGGAAGTCTACGCAAAGGTGTAAGGAACCATCCTTTTTCTTGACAAAGAGAACGGGTGCTCCGTGAGGAGAGGAAGAGGAGCGGAGGAGTCCGGTAGCGATATTTTCATCAAGAAACTTTCTAAGAGCTTCAAGCTCTACCGGGGATAACGGATAAATAGTTCCAAGGGGTGGGGCGGATCCTTCCTCCAAATCGATCTTGAGATCGTACGGACGATGAGGAGGAAGTTGACTAGCCTTTCCCTTATCGAAGACGTCCGCAAACTCGTGATAATCCGAAGGTACTCCGGATAGGTCCGGACCTTCGGACGAGAGCTTAGCGGAGCGGAGATCTACTCCGGACGGGCGAAGGTAAATGCTGAACTGGGTGGAACCTTCTAATTTGCAGGCCCTGCAAAAGGCTACTGCATTGATTAGCGATATATTAGGAACCGGATTATCAGCGGATGGTTCTGGCAAAGTCGGAGGGTGAGGTTCCACTGTAGGAATAGGATCCGGAAGTGGAGATGACGTCGGAGGGGTCGATGGCATTCTATGAGGTGTCGTCCGGAAGTCGATGCTGCCTGTAACCCAGTCAATCAACGGATTGTGTAGGGAAAGCCAGCTATATCCAAGAACGATAAGACAGGATGAATCCAAAGGAGTAACGTAAAACGTTTCGGAGGTAACTTTGCCGGAAGAGAAACGGACGGAAAGATCTATAGCTTCGGAAATGGTAGCATTACAAGTACCGTCAAACAAGCGGAGCGGAATAGGAGGAATCGGATATGTACGGAGTTTTTGTTTTCGGACGAGACTAGTTTCTATAAAACAATGAGAGGAACCACAATCTACAAGAGCTGGAAATTCAGAAATACTAGGATAGTCCGGAAGTGAAACGTATGGACAAAGTGAAGTCGGATTCGAAAGCGCGACAGCGTTGAGTCTTAACTCCTTAGCACGGGTCGAGTCAACGCGACCCTCATCCCGTGCAGAGTCAGGAGGGTCGCGGACTATTTTTTTGCTTCGGACGAAGCCTCCTGTTTAGTTTCAGGAGTGACCTTGGCTGCACGTCCTTTAGCAGCACGAGAGGTCGACTTAGTGCAGTCCCGAGCAGTGTGCCCAGGTCCGCCACAGAATAGGCAGAGTTTCTTATCTAAACGTCTTTGACGTTCCTCGGCCGTAAGCTTTCCGTCCTTACCCAGCTTGGTATTAAGATCCGGAGCTTTCGGAGCGGACGAGGTAGACGCGGACGCGGGTTTAGCGGATTTGTTCTGTCCGGATCTGTGATTTCCGGATCCGGACGGATGGGAACTGGCGTGGTCGGATGTGGACGGTTTCGGAGGATTGGATGATGCGGATTTGGTTTCTCTAGAGATTTCACCCTTACGTTCCCAGTAACGGGCATCGATAGTCTGGGCAAGGGTTTTGAACTCTGAGAGGGTAGCGGGTTTACCCATACGACTGATTTCGTCCTTAATACGAGCTGGAAGTCCGTTATAGAATTGGCGACGTAAGGCTCCGTCACCCCATCCGCGGACCTGCGAAGCAAGCCTTTGGAATTCTACAACGTACTTATTAATACGTTGTCCTTCGCGCATATTGAGTTGCTCGAGTTGCATCTCAGCATCTCCGGATGGGTCATGGGGTCCGAAATTGGTCTGAAGTTCTAGCATGAACTCGGAGTAGTTATCCATCCAATCCGGACGAGGACTTAACCCGTCCGAAAGGAGGTCAGGTTCAAACCATTCGAGGGCCATGCCCTTAAGATAGGACTGGGCGAAGTTAACTTTGGCCCGGTCCGAGCGGAAGGTCTTGGGTTTGCTCTGGAAATTAAGCTCGCATTGAACAAAAAACGCGCGCAACTTCCTAGGTTCGGATCCGTCAAAGGTATCCGGCTCGCGAACCTTGACTTTAGAGTCGTCCGAAGGGAAAGTGCGTCTGTTATTACGCGCAAGGTTATTGATGGCTTCGGATAGCCGCATGAAAACGCGGTCCTGAGCGTTAAGGCCATCATCGTCTTCATCGTGGTCGGGTTCATCATCCGGATCTCCACCTTCATCATCAGGTGGATTTCCTGGAGTATCATCTTCATCGTCAGGATCTTCATCGTCCGGGGCTAATCCGGATGGAGTACGCGTAGGGGTCTCTGGGTGCCTACGGTTCATCAACTCGGATATACTCTGAGCTGGTCCGGATATACTAGCGCGACGTTGAGAGAAACTGGTGAAGGTATTGACTATGGGTGTAGGGTCTCGTCGCGTGGACACAAGTCCAGCGTTACAGAGGGAGTTCTGTGTAGTTCTAGTGGGTGCCATGGAGAATGTTGTAAGTATACTCGGAAAGGTGTGAGTTCGAATATACTGTTAAGGTCGTGCTCAAGGGTAACGGATCCAAAGGGCTTCGGCCTCAGCTCGTACGCTGTGCCCCTTTCCCGAGTATAGCCCCGTATTTCAGAGTGCTATAAGTATCGTACTCGAAGATCCGGATGGCTATTGTAGCGTATCCGTAGGTCCGGACCACTATCGTATGGTATCCGGTTAGAGAGAAAGGTAACGTATTCCTATCCGAAGACAAGGAATAGTATCGTAGGATATCCGAAGGTAAGGATTGGTATCGTATTCCTATCCGAAGATAAGGAATAGTAACGTATACGGATCCGGATGGCGTCCGGATATCGGACGAGAGTATAAAGACTAGTCTAGACAAGTCTAGGACTAGAAACTTAACAGAGTATAGACTATCCGTAGATAGAGGCGGATGCGTATAGACTATCGGATACAATCCTTAAGTCTCGGAGGATGACAAGAGTTTTAAGACTCGAGTCCGGATAACGGAATGAGAACAATCTAAGATGATATTCGAACTGAGGTGCTAAGAACATATACAAGAGTTTATATACGATAGAACTACGCGAGAGGCTATGCACAAAGTATCGCGAAGTATAAGCAACGCTTATTAGAAGTCAATCATAAGCCGGAAGGTAATCACAAGTGAAGCGGATCAGTAAACATAACCGGGAATTAATCACAAGTGAAACGGATCAGTAGAACATAGCCGGAAGAAAGCATAACCGATGAACCGGAAAGGAGGATATACTAAATGGAGGAAATAAGCAGTGTTTAACGTTATATGAACAGGATATGAATGAAGAAGCTTATCGTAACGGATCCGGTACGGATCTGTGGATCGGATCTGATCGGATCTGACATCCGGAACTTCGGATGAGAAGCGCGAATGTATGGGATATGACATTATTCAAGATTGTTTCTGACATGTACCGTAATTTTGTAGGTCATCTGAATATGGGCGGCCAGGAGTAATTGCGCCCGGAATATGGGCGGCCAGGAGTAATAGTAATTGCGCCCACTTTACCTCCTCGCAACGCTACTAACCTCTCGATATCTACAGTCCGAGAACGCAGTCTGTCATGGAGACTAGCCTGAACGCAGTCTGTCATGGAGACTAGCCTCTCAACATTCCGAGAACGCAGTCTGTCATGGAGACTAGCCTCTCAACATCTACAGTCCGAGAACGCAGTCTGTCATGAAGACTAGCCTCTCAACATTCTGAGAACGCAGTCTGTCATGGAGACTAGCCTGAACGCAGTCTGTCATGGAGACTAGCCTCTCAACATCTACAGTCCGAGAACGCAGTCTGTCATGGAGACTAGCCTCTCAACATCTACAGTAGGCCACCTTCGCTGTCTGTGTCTTCCGAGTCTGATCAGTAAGTTCTGCAATTTTCTTTCGGACTCATTGAAATTTTGCAGTCAGGGTTGGGTTAACGGCACTACACTAGTCTGGATATACCATGGGCAGCCAAGAGTAATTCCAACAATTGCGCCCGCTTTGCCTCCTCGCAACGCTTCACCTCTGCATCCCAGCGCTCAATGACAAGCCTTCTGATACTTGCTTGTATGATGGTAAAACCTGGGCCTGGTGCTATTTCTAACAGTCGCAATTGTTTTGATTTCTCACAGGCTTTCACTTCCGCCTCCCAACGCTCCACAATGAGTCTTCGCAGGTATGTTTGAGATACCGTGACAGGGCCAGGAGTTTGGCGAAATGGCGGGAGTGGGCTCATGGGCTCCGTGTCACGCACTTCACGCAGTGGCACACGGAGCTCGATGTTAGGTGTTTCGACCTTTGGCCTACATTGAGTTGGTGAGTATCTGGGGGTACTGAGAAGGGGTAACTCGCCTTTTGATATCAATTTTCCTCTCTTTACAGATGGCCCCAGTGGATGGCGATACAGGACTGTGATATTTGTTAGAGCATGGCAAGTGTTTGAAGTAAGTTCTATACCGTTTTTTCGCTGAGCCGGTCGCTGAGGTGTCCATGACAGTTAATTTTTTTTGTAAAGGTACGTTCATACCTTTTTATCATTCCAAAATTTAACACAGCTTTTAGCCCTGCATTTCACAAATCAACAAAGATTCAAGGTTTGGATTGTAAGTGTTTATTTCCTGCGCGGCCTTATAAAATTTGCTGAATCCTAGGTCTGACGATCATGGCTCCTCACAAGGCCACCTCTAAGCAAGCAAAATCGGGTTCTCCGGTTTTGCCACTGGAAATGCAATCACTTGCGCGCACCACAAGTGGCCGTCAACGACGACCAACTGAAAAAGCAAGCTACCAAGGTAAGTGGCTGCTACAACATTGTATTTTGCTCACTTGTGACATGGCCTCCCTCCAGGATCGGAATTGCAACAGGTCGCCCACCGTCGAGCAAGAAAGCAAGATAAGTTAGAAAAACGGCAAAAGAAGGTGCTGAAGACAGCCTATCAAAATGATCCCAACCATTTCGAAAAAGAGCCGTCAGTACTGCTCAGCGACTTCGACAAGGAGGAGGACACCATGGTTTGATCACTCATTTCTTTTCTGTCGACTCGATCAACAACTGATTGTTTTTATTTAGTTCTCAGATCACAGTGTGCAGACGAAGCTGTCGAAACACAAGCTTCTGACTTTCAGTACGGGGAAGATTCCCATAGCGTCACGCACCACTACTCCCATAACCAGTGCACACAAGTTGACAAAGGGTCCAAAAGGTATGTAATCGCTGCCTGCGAATTATAGAGAAACTAATACATTTCTATCTAAGCTAAAAGAGTAGTTCCACCAAGTGATAGGGACTCGGACGGCACTTCGGACGGCACTTCTGACGGCACTTCAACTACCTCGGATGGTACCAGTGATGAGTCTGGTAACGACTCTGAACCCGAGGCTGACCAGACCGACGATTGTGCAGAGGATGGCGACACTGCCACAGAATCATTGACAGCTACTCGGGGGACAAAACGACGTCTCGATGACGCGCCAGAAGACGCTATGATAAGGCCGAAAATCAAGAAAGAATCGAACAGTTCCCGTCTGAAAGTCAGTGACTTTGACGACATCTCGAAAGAAGTTCTTGTAACGGCAGTGTCCATTTTCCGGTGCCTACTCGTCACGCATGCTCCATTTCCTGACACCATAGCTGTTGAGATGAAACTCGCGAAGGAGGCCTGGAACGAGTCGTGCAAAATAAAAGGCGCCAACATCAAATTAACTCCTTCGGCAATGAAAATGGTAAGCCATCATGTTCTGTGCGCATTTTCGGTCTGACAAATATTATTATGAAGATCTTGAAGCGCACATCGCACGTCCGCGGTGAACTTAAAACAAAGATGCGATCGCTGACTCGTTCGTATTTTGGGTTCCGCTCAAGTGATTCAAAGGAGGTTATAAGGCACAACCGTGATCAGGCCAATTCCTTGAAAGAGGGTTCCTCATTTGTTTTCAAGGTACGTAGTTCATTGTCTTAAATGACCTTTCTGAATGTTAGGTATAGGATTGGACATCGAAGACTGGGATCTACAAGACTGAATTACTGCAAGAAGGCATCAACATCATGTGGTTCGCAAACCGAAATGACGAAGGTATTATCTACCACAAGTATTTCAACCCCATACCTACCGAAGTCATTGCACTCGTTCTGACAGCCGTGAGTCACATACTATATTCTTACATTGAAGTCAATGGCGCTGAAGATGCCTCATCATTGATAGATTGAGTGTTGCATTGACGAGTGGGCTGAAGGTCTCAAGCAAGATATCAAATTCACTTCGGCTACCTATGGTTCTGTCTACAAAGGTCATTTGGCCTCATTGCAGCGCTTTCAACAACACACAGCGCCTTATAAACTTCTCGAGAAGCTTTGTGACAATCTCCATGACACGGCTCGGTATGTTTCACTTCAATCTTATAAGCCCTAGCCTAACATTTATGCTTTGAGTTTCCATGCTGGTGTCCAGCCACTTGCTATGATATCGGCTGCACCCCACCGGATTAACGACGACGCATTTGAAGATGCGATTCGAGAATACCAGTTTGAAGCGCAGGACAATGTGGAGGACAACGAGAGTTGAGGGGCAGGATGATGATGTGGGGGCTAGCGAGAGCAGCAGGCGAGGATTGAGGTATTAATTGAATCTGCTAATAACTTGTTTGACATGTTTAAATTCATCTATTTCCGTGCTATTTTGTGTGCTACTATCCCTACAGTGTGCTATATAACTCCTTGGAGCGGCTGGTAGCTGCCTGTAGGAGCATCCCTATAAACTACAGGCTACTACAAGCCACTACAGTATTGCCTCGAGCTGCCTGTAGGAGCATTTCTATGAACTACAGGCTACTACAAGCTACTACAGTATTGCCTCGTAGTACTATGTAATACTACGTAGTTGCCTTACTGGCTATATACAAGGCAGGTAGCTCCCGAGCTCCGCTGACTATGCTGACTATATAGCACTATATAGTCAGCTTGCTTTTTCCTGATGCCTCGCAGCATTTTGTTGCTATTGGTCAAGGCAACCCGGACACAGGGGGAGAGCTCAAATGTGTCGCTCCCGAGCTAGCTGTCGTCGCTCAGCATATTGCGCCTGTTG
Source organism: Suillus cothurnatus (assembly GCA_016758765.1). Classification (NCBI taxonomy): domain Eukaryota; kingdom Fungi; phylum Basidiomycota; class Agaricomycetes; order Boletales; family Suillaceae; genus Suillus; species Suillus cothurnatus. Next base: position 5,522 of record JABBWL010000458.1, on the reverse strand, counting down.
TGTCTTTCACATCGCTTGCGGACAGCCATGCCACGGTACAGGGAGCATTTGATGCATTGAGCCAGACTCAATGGCTTCACCTGGCTTGCCATGGAATACCGAATCGACAACAACCATTTGAGTCTTCCTTTGCGATGCGTGATGGGCCTTTGACGATAAGGGATATCATCCGATCTCGCTGGCAGAATCCAGAATTTGCATTTCTGTCGGCCTGCCACACTACTGTGGGCGATAAGACGAGCCACGATGAGGAGATCCATCTCGCTGCAGCTATGCAATTCTCCGGATTTCGCAGCGTGATAGGTTCCATGTGGTCTGTCGACGACGAGGTTGCGCGCCAGGTTGTGTCTGCGTTTTACAGCAACCTGGTTGATGGTTCAGGGAGATTGGACTGCACACGGGCTGCAGTCATCAGTGAAGTGACAAACAAATTAAAATACCATAGTTGACTATGTATTGGTAATAATCACTACAATCTCCGTAAATATGGAGGCGGGGGTTACACAGAAATGTTTGACCTTACGAAGGAACGATGCTTGAACAAAATGATTAATCAGGTTGTCCTAGATTCAATGTACCGTTTTCTACTTCGGTGGCCATTGAAAGGCACGATGTAGCTTAAGCCAACGAAGTGAAATGCAAGTCTATAAATGTCAAGACAAACCCAACACTTACTACCTAGTATGGGTGCTAGGCAAGTTCATCACTCATTGATCGATCAAATAATACACCTGGTACGGAAGCTGCAGCATTTCATGCTCATTGGAAATATCTTCTGTTGAGTTTCAGTTATTTAATACAAAGCGTCAGGTTCAAGCTTGACAACATGCTGCCTTGGTATAGCACAAGGCACTTGGCTCCTGCTTGGCAGACATTTGCCCGGGCTGACTGAGATGTTTATCGTGTGCTTTACATGGAATCCCGTGTCAATGTCATATCAAATACATCATGAAAGTATTGTGTCATCAATGTGCCTCGGGCACTGCAAGGAAAAGTTCGGGCGATGCATAGCACTTGGAGTTGCACCAAATGTTGCTTGCAATGTCGAATTTTCATAATTAGGGTGTGGGTAAATCTTCGTAAGCAGGTGGTTTAGACTGCGGAATCGAACAAAATATTGTGATGCTGCCCGATCCTCTACTAAAGATTACGAAAGTCAAATGTCATTCAGCAAAAAAGTAATCCGCAAATTCCAACGTAACAGGTGCATTTTGTGGGCAGAAGAGTTGTGGTAGTTCTTGGTACATCAAAATACACGTCAGTCCGTATGAAAATCGTCCACGAAAACACATCAATGGAATATATGTGCTTAAGTTATCAGCATCAGTATTTCAGTCAAGATACTAAATGGTTGAACTGTGACAGAGAAAATTACACCAACGCGATGCTATGTGTATCTCAGATACTTTGACATTTTACTTTGAAAGCATATTCAATACGCTGCCTTGACGCTAATACTTGTCTCATAGAATTGATACAAGTCCAGGTCGTATCGGAGACACCGCAGATGTTGATCCCCGCATCCAACACTGCCTAATCGATGCCAGCTCTAAACACGGCAGAAAAACCCATCTACCGCGAAGCCTGGTAATAATCGACACAGAGGCGCACGGTTCTGGAATTGCCTTCACAGAGCAAATGATTTATTTTAATCAGCCTCGAGCAAAGACAAATACTGACGACAATAATTAGGCCTATGTTCCGCTGATGCTCTACATACAAGAAATGGGGTACAGAATAGCAATTGGCTACTCGGAGCCTGGGTAGCTGGGTGATGGAGTTGCGAGGACATAGTGAGGTACGTCAAGTAGTTCATTCGACGAGATATTATCAGCCCTCGCTCAGATCGTGGCATCCAGAACAAGTAGCAAATTTCCGTCGCCAGAACAGATTGTTCCCAGACCAGGTATTTTGTGGGTTGATTCTGCTATCCGCTCGCTTGATTTTTGATGTACCGATTTGTCAGAATTTCGTCGCCTGCCCAATGCGCCTCGAGTCATGTTGGGACTTACAGTTAATACTCTCCAGTCAGGCGATTGTAGGCGACTTCATTTACCAGGGGCGTTACATTCGGACAAATGTTCACAGCTATGCCACTCACAGGGAATTTAATGTCGGTCGTCGCAGTCAAAGATATAATATTTATATTCAAGGTGTGCCTGTAATTTGGCAGGATTGGAAGGTTCATTAAATTTCACGCCAAATAGCATACCGAGTGCTATGTACAATCGTTACTGAAAATCATCCTGGCCCAAAAAGATTTCCAATATCTATATGAATCATGGCGGTTTTAATAAACGAATTATTGTAAATACAAATTTAAACCAAAAAAAAACGTTTTATTCCGAATCATAAGCCGCATCCTCCAGCGCCCTTCTCTGGTCTGCTAATGCAGTGACAGACATCTGGGATACTACCTCTGGAGTCAGGTCCCCACGATGGTTTCTTCCAAAAACCTTTCTATACGGTAGAGTTAGATATGTGAAGGAAGTATAAAGCACCATGCGTTACCTGGTCCACCATTCCAGAAGTTGGGTAATCCTTCGTCCAGCGACAGGACCAGGGACGTCTTCAAAAAAATCAACGATGTTATTCCAGAATATCTCGTAGTCGAAATCACCGTCCACGGTGCGCCACGATGTAACACCAGACAGAGCGAAGCGAACCTAACAAAGGTTATATATCAAGAAACAGCATTGGGGTAATTACTTAACTCACTTGACAGATGACGTACGCGATGGCGCGAGGTGTGACTTTCCTCAGGTTAATGATCGAAGCCACACATGTTTTAACCTTAACCTGACTTAATGCCCGCCGAGCGTGCCTGTTATTTTCGAGAATGTCGGCTCCATCACCATCACCGTCAGCTTCTCTTGCAGAAGATGGAGAAGTGAACGTAGCTTTGAAAGCCTGGCAACACAACAACTTTGAGTAAAAATTATTTATGACTACAACCCCAGGCCACTAACCTGAACTAGAATCTTAGACTTGAAAAGGCCGTGTTCAAGGTTGTTCCTGTTGACCGAGTACTTCTCGTACAAAAATAGCGGCCAAGAGTTCTCGGATACGATATAATCTGAAGTTCGGTCACGAATGCCAGCCTTTACGCTGCCCAAGCACCTGAGTTAGCATCATGTTGGTGGACAAGGGTTGATACTCACCGGTCATCACACCAGTCCCACTCCGCAGGGCAGAGTAACATCCCACATACGTCATGTGCGAAACCGCGCGACTGCTTCTCATCGGACTTTAGCAGAGAGGAGGGTCGAAAATCTTGATTAATCCAGGCAGCGACGAGGTCCTTGAGAGTGGAGGGTGTCATCACCGCGGGCCGCATCTGCACCTTTTTTGAGCTATAACATTATTAGGATTTGTGCGAAAAGCTTTGAAATTGACGGCGCGCACCTTTTTCAGCATGTCTTCGGAGTCATCTATGTCAAATTCCGAAAGCTTTTCATGCAACCACGGCAGGGTCTGCGTGAGTGCAATGTAGCCACGCTGCAAGCGATCTTGTCTGAATAATATAATTAAACGCATTATGGAACAACAAAAAACGACCTACTCTGTGGTGCCGGACTCCGAGTCCTCGTACCTGCGATCGTTCTCGGCAATTAAGTCTTCTAGGCTAGTGTAAAGGACAACTACGCGACGGATTGCCCTGCCTTGAGCAACGAAGTAGGTTGTTTTCCTTTGAGGATCAGTAAGCAAGAGGCATAGAATGGGTGAGATGATATACGACCATGACGAACCTTTGCTTTGTCCCTCTTTCTTGCTTCATCATGAAGAGCTCCTCTTCTAACGCGGCAATGCGACGCTTAGCCCTTGCCTCTGTGGAGGTAGGGACTGCCCCAGAGTGATCTGGAAGTGCGAGAGCATTCGTATGGTTGTGACGTTGATGCTCTGGCGTAACAGACATAGCAGAAATGATGAGTGTCAAGGCGGGGTGAAGTGAAGTGAGAAAAATAAAGGGCAACGGGTCACAAAATAAAAAAGAAATGAGAGAGAGAAGTAAAGAAGAGAAACAAACAAGGACTATTTGTACCATTGCTCGCTAAGTATCGAGACGTATCAGGCAATGCCTTATGAGGATATGTCCAACTGCCGTTTGGACCTAGGCGTGTCATCCTCGAAAAATGGCGTACTGGTGGTGGTACTAGGTCTCTCAAGACTCCAAGTCGGATGGCTTTATCATTGATATACGCCTGTCGAGTCCTTAGAATGACTAGTTTAAGGCGACATTTGGTGATAGCCCATGGAGAAGCTAGCGAGCGACTTACCGATCAAATACATGTTGCAAAGGTTGAGGCGCGTGGTAGATGTGTCAATCAGGTCCTGCACAGTGCATTGATTAATAGGTGTGTCCTTGTATCAGCTACAACGTACTCAACAATGTCGTATACAGCGCACGCACCACCATTTCTATTGCTTCTCGTTTGACATCTGCTTGCCTGACCTCGTCCACTATGTCACTAGCGGCCCCGCTTGTTTGCGGTCGGGTGACGAGAGGGAAGTGTGTGAGTGGCGAGCCGAAGACGGGTGGACAGGACAACTGGGAGAATCATGGGTACCGATAACCAGTACTGATCCTTTGTTTGAGACTGGAAGTTGAACTGAATGCAATGATCAGTCTACGAATGGAGATGTACAATTTGCCTACATTCAATGAATCAGAGCTCATTGCTTACTTGGTTGGAGCGGGCCGGTTGTCAGAACCAAGTTCAACACCTGGATAGTACATGTCAGCGCCGTCACTTTAACTGCAATTACAGATGGTCACCCCAGTGATGTGAGCTGAAACGCTTCTGCTTGCCACTCGCAGCCATATTGTCGAGTACTTCTATGCCATCTGGGGTCAGGGCATTGTATGCCTCTAGCGCACCAGTGGGAAGGAAAACTATGTCCTTGCTTGTTGTATTCAGACCCATCAACTATCATAAGACGAGCGATAAGCCTACACACACGCAGGTAACCAAGGACATCGGGGGTGTTCTTGAGACCATGCTTCTTCCCAATCTCAGTGGCAGACTCATCGATCAAGACGTCTCGTCGAGGGATTCCTCGATGCGTCTACGGTATGTTCCCCAAACCTGGCTGGTGAGCTCACCAAAGCTACCACAATAGAATAAAACGGGTACACAATACGCACAAACACTTCCTCTCGCGGAACGCCCGATGCACACAGACCCTTACGGACTTCCTTTTCGTTCCCATAAAACCTGTGATGTATTCATCAGACTCATTTCATAATCAAATAACGGCGGTCCTTACCAAGCACAATCAATGTGTCTATAGGTCGTCTTCAGCCCATGTTCGACGGCGCGGACGATTTCACTGACATTGGGTTTCGATTGCTGTGCTCCTAGGTCATGTTCCTGAGCCATTTTTAAGTCTCACATCAAATCTTCAGTCAACCAGTTAGAGAGCTCACCGAGTCTGATAGCAGGGATGATCTGCCCATCTTAGCAACCAAGAACCCTCCCCACCCGATCTAGAGAGAAGCACAAATGAGTATTGCAGAAGCA
>JABBWL010000457.1:0-40162 GCA_016758765.1 Suillus cothurnatus | reverse complement strand
CAAGCCGGTGGATTGCGTACTCATGCCATCACCGCAGAAGTGACTATAAAATTCTTAATGAATCAAATATTAAATTCATCGCTACGATGAAGGCCTCCCTTGCTATTGCTATCCCTGACTCTCCAGAAAACCTCTGGACAACATTTCGTTCCGTTGGCTCATTAAACGTCGCTTGTTCATTTGCAGCACTGTTGACTTTCGTCAAAGTAATAAGGGCACTTCGCTGGCGACTGAGGACGACTCAGCTCCGTGGTCCGCCCCGTACCAGTCTCATATATGGTGTTTCGAATGATCTCGTCTCATCTAAAGACAGCGCTACATTGTATGAACATTGGGCGCAGGAATATGGGGCAGTGTATATGATCCCGTCTGTCCTCGGACAGACCAGAATCGTGTTAAGTGACCCAAGGGCCATCGCACATTTTTATGCTCGGGAATCATGGACGTATGTGCAGACGCCCCTGTCTCTGACGTTGATAGAGAACATAGTAGTTAATACCCTCTTCTCATATAGTCTATCTGATATATCTTGACAGGTCGGCAGAGGAGTATTATGGTCTCAGGGTGAGAGCCATAGGAGGTAGCGTGCAGATCTTGTCCCCGTGCCAGAGACTGATCGACTGCTAGGCAGCGGAAGGCCCTTACTCCGGCATTCAGCAATGCAGCTATTCGGAAACTCACTTCAGTGTTTTATGATTCAGCAAGGTAAGAATTTGCAATGTAAGAAATGGGACACATTTCATTGTGAAACTCTAAGGTCAAGAGTGCATGGGACACCGATCTAGAATCGAGCAAAGATGGGAATGCTGTCATTGAAGTTCAAAACTGGTGCGTGGCTTTGGGCATAGAAACCTTGCATTTCTCATCAAGATGATTTCAAGGATGAATCATATCTCGTAAGGGATGGATGTCTGCTATACAAATCTTGAAATTGACGCAAGCAGTCTGGATACGATTGGCATCGCTGGTTTCTCTCATGATTTTGGCTCACTCGACGGAAAGCACGCCAGCGTCACGGAAGTCTTCGATACTTTCGGAAATAACCAACGGGCCTCAGCAGTGAACCAAATTTTTTTCATGCTCGCATCGGCGTTTCCTATTATTGCCAGTTACCTACGAAACGGAGGAAGCTGACCAAGAACTTCACGTAACTATGGGTGAAATATCTAACGACTTGTTACTTCGCAGTCGCCGGGAGAAGGATGTGAAATGAAAGAGGCAGAAGAAGAAAAGTCTATCATCGGACTGCTGAGTATGCTCTCCAAGAGATTCATCCTGGCCCCTTTGTTGACGCAAATCACAGTCAAAGCTGAAGGTCAAGAAGCTGAGCTTCATATGTCGAGGAGGAAGTATTGGCTCAGGTCCGTGGAAACTATGAATCGCAGCTATGATTTGCAAACTGATACCCTGCAGATGAGGGTCTTGCTTGTTGCGGGCTACGAAACGACGTCGAGTGAGTTGATTTCTTGTCTGTTTCCATAATATAGCTGACTCTTCGCTGGCAGCTAGTCTTACGGTGAGTTCACTCTGCAATAACGTCTGCGTACCCATTCACGTGGTAATCAGTGGGCACTGATCGAGTTATCGCGACACCCCGATGTTCAAACTCGCCTCAGAGAGGAGCTGCTCGCATTTGGTCCTGATCCGACATACGACCAATTAAAGGCCAACCTCCCATACTTGGATGCGGTTTCCATGAAATTCTACGACTCCATCCCTCAGTACCTGAGTTCTCTCGTCGTGTGCGTACGCGTGCTACATGTGAATGGAGACCCTGACAGTAGATATACAGGCACGCGAAGATGACGTTATTCCCTTGAGCGAACCTGTGCGCACGGAGTCCGGGGAGATGACGGACAGTATATCTATAGCGAAGGGGTCATTAATGGTGATCTCAATCAGGGCAATCAATCGCTCTTTGGCCATCTGGGGGCCTGACGCAAAGGAATTCAAGCCTGACCGTTGGCTGACTGAAGATGGCATCAGTGGGAAGGCCAAGGAGGTCCAAGGTCATAGGCATCTGCTCACATTCGTCGACGGCCCGAGGACGTGTCTCGGAAAAGATTTTGCAATCGCGGAATTCAAGGTGATTGAGCGAATCAGCCAGTTTGGGACGTTACTCACTCCATGCGATATAGGTGGTACTGTCGGTTCTGGTGAAGAACTTTGTTTTGAGATGCGGGATGGACCAGATAGTGAGATCGAGATTGTGAGGGGACTTTTGCCTCGCCCGCGGATTGTTGGAGAGGACGGTATTGGAGTGCCGTGGAGAATTCGTCGGTATGAATGATTGGTTGCACGATTTTAATTTGTTCTCGGTTATCTGCGGACTGAGTTCTTAAATAATTTATTCGGATAGGCATGTAAGCTTCCTATAATATGGACTTGTCTGCTCTGTATGGGATGAAAGGCTGGCGACGAAATTTAAATGCATAATCAATCAGTTGCACAATGCGCATAGACAGTGGTAGTACTGTAACATGAACAGCGTTTCAAGGCAAGTGCCAAAATATGATATCGAGTCAGTTGAATCGTCCCTAGTTACAAATGTAGATAAAAGCTTAAAAACCGTATCAGCATTGGCATTATGAATTTACAGGACACACTTACCGGTATCATTCTCCTGGTGACAACCAGTTCAACTGGATACCGCGAGCAGCGCATACGGTGTGTAGCTCATCCCTATATTCTGCAGCCGTAGCGATCCACTGCTCGGAGAAGTAGATGCTCATTGGCATACGATAAACGTTCAGTGATTGTAGGGAAGGTTGCCAATTCCTATGTAGCAGCGCCAGCACAGTACGCATGCTCAATATGTCCTCGGAGAATGTGAATGTCTCCAGTGACAATCGTAGATCAAGTAAACGTTCTTTGTCGATTTTCGATCCGTCGACGCGAAGTCTTCGAATCCTGCGAACCCAAATAGCGCTGAGATAGTCTCCGAGTCGCTGTCCGCTATGGAATCAACCACAATTTTGACGTGAACTTTCTTCACAAAACCTCCGATGACCTTGGCCAGGTGACCCAGGCTCATACCTATTTCCTGCACCTCCAAGCACTCTATGTTCTGTGAACTAGATTCAAGCCATTTACACAGCCAGGAGACAACTTTGTTTGAGATATCGATAAAGTCGAAAGCTTGAAGCGAGGCGGCGAAAAGTGTTCCAAGAGATCGTCACCATTGTGACTCTGGAGCATCTCAAGGGACTCGAGATTGCATAAACGTGATAGAGAGGGGCAAGGAGGTGGAGTTCTGCCCAGATACTTTGAGCTCCCTCAAATATGGTACTCGGGAAGGACATGTTGTTGGTAAAGCACAGGGAGCCACACTCTCCTGCGAGGTACCTGATTCCGGGCGCATGCAACAATCTCTCCAGCGAGTGTCGCATACTCCGTTGGCTGCTTTTTTATTACGCCGATGAGGCGAAAGGTACATGAATTGCAGCGTACGAGCAGGGCAATAACCGCCAAACCTCTCGCGCACAGTGTGAAGAAGTAGGCGAAGGGAATTGACTCGGACAATCGAATATCCTGATACAGGACTGCTCTTGCAGCCTCGTACCAGTCTCTTGATACAAGACTGCAGTTGAGCAGGACATTCACTATATTTTTCCAAGTTTCTCTGTCCTCGCACCGCTTCCATCTTGGCTGTAAAATCAGGGCTAGGATTTCTGCTGGCAGAAAGGGTGAAAGTGAAAGTAATGGGGTGCCCACTGCCAGGTTCAGCGAGTGAAGGGATCATTGTTTCCCTCTCCAATTATTTGTCGTATGTTGTCCTCTGGACGATACCACAGTCAACGGAAGCCTCGAAGTGTCAAGGACTACTTACTTGTGTCAACAGAGGCGAGAAATGATCCAGATGCCTCTATTCCGTCACCGGTGCTCATAGTATGCAAGCTAGTAGTATGAATGTGCTTGAGAGAGGGTCAGTCACCCAACTGATCAGTGGCACAGTGTGAGACTCCGTTCGATAAAGGGCGATAAATTTAAACAATTTATACCCAGAGTTTATATTGACTCTAGAGAACACGGAAGAGTTGTAGGACTCACTGGCACGAGTTACGAGTCTTATACTTAGACACTGTGACCGAGAAGATAAAGGGGATTGCGCCTACATATAAAAATACTCGGTACGCGAGTGTAAGACAAGAGAAAGGAATCAAGTGACCGGGTCACTTGTGTAGGCTGACTATCATATGATTAACCACGTCCGCTGATGCTGTTACTGTGACTCCGGTACAAGGATAGTCTTCCATAGGCAGGCCGTAGACGGACCATGTCAGAAGTAAAACAATCGTTCCTTTCGTATCATAGCAAATGTCGTTCAGTGCGAGTCAAACGTGGATGTGACTTAGCTAAGCCTTAATGACGGTTTGTTTACCAAAAGCCTTAGATCCAAACAAACGGATATAGACACTCTCCCACTATTCCCACGTGTACTGACAATCAACATGAGGACAGCCCGTGGAAGTGCCAGGGGACGCATGCGGGGGCGACCACATGCTCGTGGAAATGTGAACACTTCTCCTCTAGTTAGAGATTCAAAGCAGGTGCCACGCCCCACATCCAAATGGAGCACATCGCATCAGTTAGCCGGAGTAGCGGGCTCGAGCAAGGCGGGGATGCGTGAGATCAGATTCCTCGACTCATTCTTAGAGCTTACCTTTCTCAGGTGCTAGCTTGAAGGATCCAGGGTGCAAGAGCAGTACAGAGTGTTCGTGGGTGAGAAGGTGGGTGTGCTTGATGATATTCGGGATGAGGCTTCATGAAGATTACAGCTGCACAAGTTCTGGGCAGAGAAACAGACAAGGGATGGGCAGGAAAATATTTTAATCTTGTTTCGTGAGTCTAGTACGTTCCTTCTTGACCAAGAATCTATTCCAACTGTGCCGGACAGGAAAGCTTAGGGAAGGAATCTTCGCGTCCAAGCGGAAGCGATGCCTTTGCAATCGAAGGTACGTTAATTTGTTTCTCCATTAATTTTTCTCATCGTCTAGATATTTTGCAGTGTATGAAACCTCTCTTTGTCTCTCCGCGCTATTCGACTCCCCAATTCAGACATCTTCTATTCTCTCTCACCTCCTGCCCGAACTCTACACCTCTGCATCAATCCCAGCCTCCAATTAGCTCCATACTGATATCTCTCCTCCACCATCTGATCGCAGGATATCCATCACAAAAAACCTATTTCGAACATCTTTCATGCCTCTCGCCCAACGTGCTCGATAGGACATCAGAAGCATATGTTTGGATATCAAATCTAGCAACGAGTCTCCGCACCCTTAACCATATCAGGGTTGAAGCGCTTTCAGCGGCACGATGTATACAAACATATCCTTTCTGTTTCCAAATCACCTATCGAGACAAACGATAAGCTAGTTCGTCTGTCACAAGATGCGATGCACGCGCTCGTGGAACGGCTGAGAAGCAAAGCAAGGATAAGGCGTGGGTTGTGCTGCGCAGTGCATATCGGGAGCTATCAGCTTCAGAAGAGACCCAGACTTGGATGACCAAATGCCTCCTGCTTTCAACTGAGCAGACTTCTGCATCGAATCTTTCTTTGGAGGAGTGGATGAATGAGCGGTGCCGAGATGGTCACCTTCGGCCGAAGGAAGGGGCAGTAGGAAGATGGATTGTGTGCAAGGTCAGATAACTACTACTAATGCTGATGTTGATCTAGTGTACAACAGAACGGTTATGATGACTTGTGACCTCAGATTGTCCTAGGGACTGGCACAACTCTTCTCCCCTCATATGCGAGTTTCAACCAAGATCCATCTTGCTCGTAGGCGACTGGTTCTGCAGCCTTCTCAGAGGCTGGATTCTCCTACTCTGATGTTCGTTCGACCTTCACCTTCTTCCTGAAGAACGAGCTTACCTCCATGTGCTGCATGTCGCTCATAAGTTTGGGGAATTCACTCACAACGTCTAGTTGCCTTTAGTAGTCTGTACGATATGGTAAGCGACTGAATGGTAAGCCCCATCGCTTTCTAGATCCGGAACGAAGTCCCTGATACATCACAGTCTGTATGCATTGGCACGGTGGTCAGCGTACCTCAGCATGATGAAGAAGGAATGAATATCTGCCTTCTGTCTAGTCTGCCTAGGGAGGCCACACATCATGTCATTTAAGGCTGCTTTCTCCCACTACCTCCAACGACCATCGACAATTATGTGAACAATTAACAGTGCTGCGCGCGGATGAGGGAAGCACTTCACTCCATAGCCAAGTTAAGGAACCGCCCCGCCCGAAATCGGGACCATTGTGGAGAGCTGCATTCGCACAAGAGCAGTACAATGTGTTGTGATGGGTGGGTAGGAGGGTCTAATGCATCGTGCCTTTTCTTCTATATCCGCGCATTGACACGGCCTGTAACATGCCGTATATGCTTTCTTCGTTTACCCTAGGATAGCCAATGTCAAAACTTCCTGACGGGCCTTTTACGCCCATTCCTACCTGTTTTTGGTACTGCTTCGTGCCCCGCCACCTCTCCTGCCTCGCAGGTAAATTGTGTAACATTCTGTTTTCTTTTTATACCATTTATGATACTGAAAACAGACAATTTGGCATTGCAACGGCATCCACCCATGCTGTTACTTATAACCTGACTAGATCATAGGTTCGAGTTGCACCAGATAGATATAATTTTGCTCATCAAATTTTGATTTTTGCGATTTTCAGTTGAAGGACGAATGAGCACAAATTCATATGAGCTACCCGTGTGACCGAAATGCTCATGTTTAACAATCACATACGAAAGGTCAACCTTGGCACAAGTGACCGCCCTCGCTAGTGCGGGACCTGGGGAGGGAATATGTGGTTAGACTGGAGTCTTCGCAAAAATGGAGTCATGCCTGGTGCTGTGCGCATGATCGCTATTGAAGTATCACTCCAACGTTAGCGGAGGAGGGCTCTTGTCGAATTTGATCGGTTTCCCGTCTCCCATCGCTTACAATGATTCGCTGAGCCCTTCTTTTCCGTTATGCGTGTCTCGGTGGGCAGCTCCAGCATGCTGTATTGAGCTTTCCGTTATGGGGTGTTCTGGAGTTTCGCGTTGACCACTTCGTTGACGTGACATCTCTGTCCGGTGCCCAGGTCTTGCCGCAGTAATCGAAAGTAAATAGCTTTTTATTCCGCCTCGACATCGACATAAAACAGGAGTGCGCGTGAACCACAACCATCAGAACGATATGGCTCGGTCTGCCACTTTTACATCTTCCACCTTTGGCTTTCAAGTCATCCTTGATCGCATTGGAAGAGCCAACGACCGATGCAGTGTCGTTGAAGCTTCAATGAGGCTGGAACGTTACATCATTTTCCTGATTGTTAAACTCACTCTGCCCTTAGCTTGCGTGCATTCTTCAGGCCTCTGGCTCCATTATCATTTTTCGTTTGAATTTCGACAAATTTGGTCATTCTGTCAAGAATCCAATGTGGTTTCTGAGACGACCCTCGCGGGACGTGAATTCCTTTCATGAACAGAAGGGCTATCGTATAGTTTTCGGCGCAATGACTGGGCCTAGTTAGATGCCTCCGAGGATCTTTTACGCCATAAAAATATTGTCAGCAGGTTTTGAACCAACTCCAAGAGAAACAGATTTTGACTCTGTTGTCGCGTCCACTTGGCTAAGACCAGTTAGATAAACATCTGAGAACACCATCCATGAGTCAATGTCAAAGTGTGTTCCGATAGGAAAAAAACCTGTCGTTCGGCCGGTTTCGAACCTGCACAGCTCAAGTGAAACAGAGTTCGATTCTGTTGTGGTGACTACTTGACTATGACCAGTTAATATGAACTGCCAACAAACCGTCCATGAGTGAATGTCAAGAGGTGTTCTGATAGAAAAGCCGTCAGCACAAACCTGCGCAGTCCAAGAGAGACGGATTTTGACACTTCGCCGATACCAATTGTGATGAACCTCCGAGGAAGAGTAAATCTTCAAGGTGTGTTCCGATAGGGAAAAAAACCTCATCCTTGGCAAGTCCACAAGGTTTTTATTCTATTGTGGAATAAGACCAGTTGAGATGGACCTCCGAGGAAACTAACCATGAGTGATTAATGTTCAAGGCCACCATGTTCCGACAGAAACTTAGATAGCTTGTCGTCAGCAGGTTCCAAACCTGCACTGGCAAGGTCCAAAAGATGATTTTAGATTTTGTTGTCGTAACTACTGTGACCAGGACGAGGCGTCATTAATCATCCATGAGCGAACCTTCAAGGCATATCTGTCGTTCGGTAGGTTTCGAACCTGCGCAGTCCGAGAGAAATAGAATTCCATTAGATCTGATGTGGTAACCAGTTGAGATGAAGAATTGTCCATGTGCATGAGACCTGAAAGTGTGATAAGAAGGAAAATCATTTGTCGGCAGATTTCGAATCCGTACCACCCAAAAGATAATCTGTTCTGGTTGAAGGTGAGCGTTCAATGTGTTAACAGGTGAATCACCAGTTACTTGCCAATAAAAAGATTAATTTGCGATTATAGAGTTCGTGTTACGGTCATCGCTTCCATATATGTAACATAATGTAATTAGTACTAGCACACTACCCTGCCCAGTGGCACTGCTTGTTGGACCGCCTCTTCGTGTTATTCCTTTTTATCATCATTATACCTGGGACTATACTACCTTTTCAGCATTGATAAATACCCTCAGCTACTGTGTCTAAAGCCAGGCGCAGCACAACGATCATCGATCAAGTTCGTGAACAATTTCAGTCATTCATTTTATATGCCACGGCCTCAGCCTTTACTCTCCTTCGAGGTAGATACCTCGGGACAAGACACTTCCCTCAAGCATGAGGATTTTGATACAGAGGTTCAGAGAAGTTGGTATCATTACCTACCGTTATGTTGTACGTCCTCACACCATGTGGTTTCCCTCGTCGACGCACTCAAAACATTCCCAGTGCTAGTTTTCCTCATGGTGGCTCCATATCCTTCGTTACTCATTGTGCTCGTAAACCACTATCTTCGCACTTTGGACAAGCCCATTGCCTTCGTTATTCATTTCTTGGTCACTTGTACCCTCAACTTCCTCGCCTTCACTTCCTTGCTGGTTTGCGTAACTCGTGATCCCGGTCCAGTATACTTTGACGCTTCCGACCAGGATCCTATCGATCAGAATGAAGATATGGGCCTCGCGGAAGCTTTGATGACCAGAGGGAATACCGACGACGACTGTAGTCCTGACAAGTTTTGTCGGAAATGTTGGGTACCTAAACCAGAGCGTGCGCACCATTGCAGCATCTGTGGGCGTTGTGTTTTGAAGATGGGTGAGTTTATACACTTCAGGCAACTATGCTACTGACTTACCATCCTAGATCATCATTGTCCTTGGCTTGGAGCTAAATGTATCGTAGGTGGTAGAGTAAGCCTACGGTATGTATTTATAACGTCTCTCTTACAGGGACATAGAACATACCCAGCATTTGTTCACTTCTTGACCTGCATCACCGCTTACTCCGCATATGTCACTACTATATCTATATCTGCAGTCCGGTGGTCTTTCAATAATCCACTTCTGGTTCTGGTAAGGAGTTTTGAACGCGCTTATTGATTTTCTGAAACTCATATTTGTCCAGGATCAGGCCACTCCTGTTCATGAATTGTTACTCGCCGCTGCTGGCGTGATTTTTACCCTTGTTGTTGGTTCCTTCTTGGTATACCATATCTACCTCATCACGTAAGTCAAACACATGATTTGTATGCTTATTACCCCGTGCGCTAATTGCAAAGTAGTACTAACCAGACTACTGTCGAAGCCCTCTCACCATTCTTGCTATTGAGATATATTCCTCCATTACCGGTGTCCATGAGGTTGTCTGATCCTCCAATAGAGGATGAGTTATCATACAATCAACGCAGAGCGGTCCGTGATGCACACAGGTTCGTGCGCATGTATGATGTCGGGTGGCGGAGGAATTGGGCGCAAGTTTTTGGATGGAGCAAGCCGCGAGGGTGGATTTATCTTCTTCTTATTGGCGGCACTGGGTGAGTCGTTTTGATGTACCACCTTTCTTTACCAAGCTCAACGAGCGGATCCATGCAGGAATGGTGATGGGCGATCATTTCCACGTAATCCACGCTCGCAGGGGATGCTGTCCCAGCTCGCGGCCCGCCTCGAGAAGGAAGCTTGATATAGGATTATTGGGTGCCTCTTCATAAGTACGCTGCTTAATGTGATTGCAACCTGATATACTTCCGTGAATGAAAGGGACAGCAAACAGATAAGGTAAGCCCATCTAGTGTTTCTGTGATCGATCAGTACTAACATATGACAGTAACGTGGACGTCATGTGATGCGCGCAGCAGAACAGCTTAAAATAATGTGCTGTTCAAAATACGTCGGCCGACTCTGGATTCCGCAGGTGATACTCCTATACCTATAACATTCCTACTTCTCCTTTCAAGCCCTTTCTTTACTGAGGTGCTTGTTACATCTATGTAAGCTATATTTCAGCTCGTGACATTGTTCTACAATTCTGCGCCTCACACCTTCTATTTGGAGTGTACCAGTATTGTTTCTGTGTGATGAAAATTATATCTTCAAAACATGGAGATAAGCGGCACGCCTGCGTACCATTGTGTAACACGTGCATTGATTCCGATGAAGCATGTATGTTGGCCCTCCGAACCAATGATTTCAAGTCAATCATTTTTGTGGAGGACTTCACAGGTAATGTTGTGGGTAGAACTAGATGGGAGATTCTCTCGGGCAAATCAGCCACCTGCCACACTGGCAGCACGTTGTTCTGCCAAGTTCTGCCAGTTTTGCGGGCAGAACTGCTTCAAAAGAGTCCTTCCTTCACAGCACTACTACGGTGGGCAGTACAGATCATCACGAAGACTTACCTAACGCATCAAGGTTTTTTTTTTGAAATAATTTTTGTCCATTTGGGGTAATCTACCCCATGTCGAATTCTATCTGGTCTAAAGGGCACGCATCAAGATTTACTACCATGCGGCATACTCGCGAAGTCGCGCGTTGCTCGACTATTTAGCAGGTGAAATGATGGAGAACCGAATAGGCATGGCAGGTATGAATACATCCTAAAAGTCCATGATCGCCGAACTCGAATCAGGTGCGGTCAAAACGGGGAAATGCTCCCAGCGAAAAGCGCGAAAGTGCACAGTTTACCGTCTTTTGTCACTCCATCAGCTTACGATGACATACTTATAGGGTCTAGCGGCCAGTTAGAGCAGGAAGGTGTCTTGCAAGTTGCAATACCACGGCTTTGATCGGGTCCCCAAGACAATTGTTACATAATCAACATAAATCACTCGAACCCCTGTTTAGCCGATCCGTCCAACTTATAAAGAGGATGGCCCATGGAACTCTAGTCCTCCAGATTCCACTTTCCAAGGAGGTATTTCTACTCACAGTACGATATCATGAACACTCTTCATATCGTCGATGTTCGGCCCCATGACAAGTCCTCAAGTTCCGATGCTGCCAGTGACATTCAGTCACAGATCATTAGAGGTCTAATGGCCGCCACAAATGAGAAGACCTTGCCCACCATGATTCTCTACGATGAACACGGCTTGAGGCTATACGACAATATCACTACTATGGCACCAGAATATTATCTGTTTGGTGCGGAGGAGCAAATTCTCCAAGATCACGCAGGTCAAATTGTGGATGTCATGCATCAGCACACTGGAGGTATTTTTTCGGGAGAGGTCGTACTTGAGCTCGGGGCAGGGTGAGTTCTTCTGGCTATGTGCTTTTGTCTGCTATTTCGTCCCGCCCTCTCTGCTGCAATGACATAACGCTCTTAATAAAGCGCTACGGGCACAATTTATGTAACCCAGCCCTGGGCCCCTAGCGCAAACGACGCTTTGAACTTGTCATTTTAACATACTGGAACAACTGCTGATACGAGTTTTTTTGACGTAGTGCACTGCGCAAGACTTCCCACATTCTACATGCACTTGCCAATCTCGTTCCTGTCGTCCCACCTGTCGTCCCCATAACATACTACGCACTTGATCTCGAAGAACGTGAACTCAAGCGCACTTTAATGGAGCTTCGTGAGTCTGCAGTTGGTTCTTTACTTGTCGGCAAGGTTGAGGCGCAAGGCATGCTTGGAACGTACGACGCTGGACTCAAATTCATCGAGGAAGGTGGCCTTCAAGAATATAGCATTAGGGACGGCACTTTGCCACTCTCGTTCGAGTCTTACAGGTTCGACAGCACTCGCCGAGACTCCTCTCCAGCCTCGACAGGATCTTCTTTTCCCGATTCGTCAGACACTGAGATAACATCTCCGTCCACACCAAGCAATAGCAGGACCCCTTTACATTTGCTCTTCCTCGGCTCCTCGCTAGGCAACTTTAAGCGCGGAGAAGACGCCAAGTTTCTGCGGGCGCTTCCATTGGAGCCCGGCAAGGATACCCTTCTTCTCGGCTTGGATCATGATAATGATCGCAAAGATATTGAACTGGCGTATAACGACCCTCAGGGTCACACTCGAGACTTCATCTTGAATGGGTTGAAGACCGCTGGGAGAGCACTTGGAGACGAGTCTATATTCGCGGAACAAAATTGGGAATACGTGAATACCTACAACGAATCCAAACGTAGGTACCTTTTATTAGCGCGGTTGAACACCAATCCCATCGCCCGTCGGATTAGGTTGTCATGAAGCGTACTATAGATGCACTCACACGCATGACATTTACCCCCCGATGGCACCCAAGCCGATTCAATTTTTGAAGGGTGAACTCGTCAACATGGAAATCTCGCATAAAGTACGTTCCACACCTTGAATGGGATAAGGGATAACTCACGAGCATCGAGTTTAGTTTTCGGAAAGCGATACATACACGCTATTCACCGAGGCCAATCTGCGGCCCATCCAGCGATGGACAGACAATACGGGACGTTATTCACTCTGGTTGTTAGAACGTCCGCCATTCGTATTTCCGTTACTTGACACGCCATCGGTGGTGCCTGTCCACACCCCCAAGTTTGGTATTCCTTCAATAGAGGACTGGAGCAACATGTGGACTGTTTGGGACTTCGTCACGCGGAGGATGATACCTCCTGCAATGCTATTTGAGAAGCCAATTGATCTGAGGCACATTTGTCTGTTCTATCTCGGCCACATTCCAACCTTTCTTGACATTCATTTATCTCGTCTCCTTGACGAACCTCATACCGAACCTCAGGAATTCAAGGTCAGTTCATATTTGAAAAAGACGATCAGCGGCTCATATCTCACCTGCAGTACATTTTCGAGGTATGAAGCAACCGCATTCCTGAACATAGGTACAGCTAAATCTGATTGTAGAGAGGCATTGACCCCAATGTTGACGACCCGACCCAATGCAACCATGTTTGCCTTATTGCTCTCATTCATTCATCTAACCTAATCTTATCCCTAGCCTCATTCAGTGGTTCCCACGAAGGATAACGATTGGCCCTCACTCCATAGTATTTTGGCTTTCCAAATACGTGTCAGGGAGCGTCTTAGAAAGGTTTACTGCGATATTGCTGAAGGCAAGGTTTCCTTAACTAGGAAGGTGGCTCGCGTCCTGTTCATGACGTTCGAGCATGAAGGTTTTCATGTCGAGGTAACATCGGCTCTTACGAAGTTGGTTTGATATGCTGAGGTTGCTTCAAGACGCTCTTGTATATGCTAGTTCAGCGCGCGGGGACGGGAACGATTCCCCCACCGGACTTTTCTCCTCCCCATTGGGAGTCTCTTGCAGCGCAGTGGCAAGCGGCACCCAAACCTGCTGTGGCAACCGTTGAAATAGGCCCCTCAATTGTTACACTTGGTATTAACGACATCGAAGCAGAAGACGCCGATCCTGCGAAACGCTACGATCTCGCTGATCATATCTTTGGGTGGGACAATGAAAGTCCAAGTAGACAGGCCGAAGTCAAAGCGTTCCGTATTGAGTGGCGGCCTGTGACGAATGGGGACTTTTATGAGTTTTACAAGGGCGCCGGGCAGGGAAGAGTCAAGTTCCCTGCGAGTTGGGAGGATTGCAAAGGAGAACCTTGTGTAAGTCGTACCCATCCTAGCTTCCTCGTTTAATCTCACCACAATGTAGGTGCGAACTCTATATGGTCCAGTTCCCATAAAGATCGCCTGGGACTGGCCAGTCCTTACTTGCTACGAAAATCTCTCAACGTATGCGAGTGTCAAGGGTGGACGCATCCCGACTGAACCGGAATTGAGGCTCTTCCTTGACAAATTCTCCTTTGGGTATGAAGGAGGTGCCAACGTCGGATTTAGGAACTGGCATCCTGTCCCGTACGTATACACGCGCACGAATGATTGGCGTAATAATCATTTCATATTAGGGCTACTACCGGCGGAAGCAAGTATGGTGGGAAGGGACACAATGGAGGGGTGTGGGAGTGGACTTCCACTATCTTTGATAAGCATGATAGCTTCGTACCATCAGCATTGTATCCGGGGTAAGTATGATAGGTTCTCGTAGAATTAGCTGACTAACATGATCCACATAGGTATTCCGCCGATTTCTTCGATGGATCTCATCAAGTCGTGGTATGTGTCTTAATCTTGCTCGAGACATGTTCCACATTCTCATATTACACTCGTCAGCTTGGAGGATCATACGCGACCATTCCCCGTATTTCTGAAAGGAGGAGTGTACGCAATTGGTACCAAAGGAACTACCCCTACTGTTGGACGAGCGCAAGAATTGCTTACGATGTGTGAAGTAAAAACCACATGAATCCTGTCATAAAATCTTGGACATATCGACACTTGTAATACTATTATATGTACATTGTCCCATCGTCGCAAATCCAATCAGGGCCGAATTCAGAGGGTTCTTGGACTAAATGCCTCCAAGAATGAAGCTGGCTCGAGGCCTTCATTAACCTTCACTAAAGTAGTTGCCACTTGCACATGCTCTCCCTCCTTGGCACGTTTGTCATTCAAGTAATTTTGAGCGTACTGCAGTGCGAGTCTTCGTCGGGGCTCTGGAACGTTCTTCCCTAGCCAGGTGTAAACAGCCGGGAATGCGTGGTCGTCCATGATATAAATGTCATCAGACTGAAGTGAAGTCTTCTGTACATCGACAGCAGTGACCTGCCAGCCATCGACGTCTCCGATCAATCTGTATAACAGCGGGGGATCGACCGGGTCCCCCTTGTTAGGCGGTAACGGTACGTCCATTACAGGAGAAGTGACTCCCGCTGCTAAGAGGAACTCTCCTTCGTCCGGAGTCCCCTCATCTGCACGATCATCATCAGTACGCACGGAACCGCAGCATTGTCAAGTAATGTACTCACCAAACACTTGGAATTTAGCTTGAGGAACCCTCCATTGACCCAAGTACATCATATATTCAGCTGATTTGTACCTCGCCCAAGCCGTACTCTTCTTCGTGTTAAATTGCCAATAGAGGGGACCTTTGTCGAGTACGTAGACGATCCCCTGGCGCATGACTAGCCCCTCGAAGGGTATTTCACGCACTATGAGCTGTTTCCCATCCTCTGACCGTGTCTTGAGCACCTTGTCGCGCGTCGTGATCATCGTGTAGATTTTCTTTTCATCTTCAGGCAACATAGTGAGGATGTTATGCCATCCTGTCGTTACGCCTCCATGCAAGATCATGAAGAGGGGGAAGTAGGATAAGTATCGAGGAGATTCATAGTTTTGGATTTCGCGGTATTGCGTCACTCTGCTCCCGAGGTCTGATGGGTACTTTGAGCACCATCCGTGCAGACTGTATGAAAGGATGACCTACGTTCTTCAAGTTCAGCAGCCTTGAACGCAGCTGTGGCAGCTTGATCCAGAGTCGTATATTCCCCTTGCCAGAAATGCAGATCGTATCGGAGCGGGGAGTCCTTGCCATCCTGGTACGTCTGCATGAAAGAACCATCCAAGTCAGAACCTCTCGCACGCCGTATCGCCCATTGCCACTCACATGCAAAACAATGTACGAATCGCCATCATAGAAAGTGCCATACTTCTTCTCGTGTGCCACCCAGTCGCTACAATCGACGATCGCGAACTTCTCTACCCTCCAGATCTGAAAACCAGGTTTGACACCAGCTTTCGCCCAAGCTGATTCTTTGGCGCCAGCGTGTTCGCGGACGCGTTTTTCGAGCTGTACATGCAATCAAGAGGCAAAACGTTAACAAAGCGGACCCGAAACTCACATCGGAGCCTAAAAGTGCAATATTAGAGTCCCTAACGTTGTACACGGGCATCATACACAGAAATCGATATTCACGATGGCGGACGTAGGGTTAGAGGTTGATGAACCAGATAACAGGGCATACAGCACGTGTCTATACAAAGCGCCGGAACAGCCTTTTGACTTCATCACGGAATGGAAATAAGCTGTGACAAGAACAAGGCGCTTATCCATAGTGCACTGCCATCATTGCCTAAACCGAATCATACGAAGCCATCAGAAAGAGAGGTATCAAAGACATCGATTATTGTCTCCTCTGAATCCTCATCTTCTGAACTTTCTGCTGAATCTTCTCTCCAACGTCTTGCCGTAAACACATCTGCTTCGCCCTCTTCTCTCAAAATACTATCCATGTCGAGTATCAGAAAGAGTCTATGCTAAGACAATGGAACTTACTGATCAAATAGCGAGATCGTCTCATCCTCCCCTTCATCCTCCTCATCCTCATGCAACGTCAGATGTGGCCCGAAAAGCGCTCTCAAGAAGGTTCTTTGTCCCTCTAGATCTTGCGGTTGAAGCGTCCTCACGGTCAGTGGAGTAGGAAGAAGATTTTGGACAGCAGGCGACGAAGGCGTAGGGCTATGAAGTATAATTTGTCGTTCGACACCCGAAGTCGCGACATGTAGCAAGGAGGGATGGATCGCGACAGAATTAACGATCGATTTATGCCCTTCAATTGGTTATCAGCGAGAAGACTCTTAGACAAACCGAGAATGATTACCATTCAGTCTTGCTAACGGCGTCGATATTTCCACAGGCACGTATCTGCTCTCCCACTTTCCTTCCGCAAACGCTAGTAGTCGCACGTCAGTCAATGATCTCACCCAGACATACGACCGTACAACACTCGCCTACAGTATCTGGCCATTCGCGGGTATACCAGTCATGAGGGGTGATCTCCTTCCTGAGCCCCTGCAAGTCCATCAAAGGAGGGATCTTCCATACATAAGCCCTGAAATCATCAGACCCAGCACCGTACATATCGTCTTCATCCATTCCAGGACCACCGAACGCGCCCGACTAGACGCAGTGAGCTGACGTGCAATCTTTATGGGAAGAAATAAAGTAGCATACTTTCATCGTACATGAATTGGTGTATGTTCGTTGGGGTGGAGAGATCGGTGTTCCATCAGGGGCATTGCGGCCTGTGCATATAGCCAGGGGATGTGGATCTGACAATGCATATATCGTCGGGAAATAGTGCTAGGGTATGATGAGAGAAAAAATAAGACCGCGGGAGGAAGCTTACAAGAAATGTCACGGCTAATTTACTTCCTAGAAAGAGTATGAAGCAGCACAAAGTAACTCGTGATCCAAAACCCACCATCACGATCAAAAGTCAAACTGCTGCTCTCAGGATTACTAAGATACCCCGCCGACTTTCTCGACAACTTTGTGTTATACTATCATTCGTCTCGTAAATCGACCCATAGTAGCAGCAACAGAGACGAATGAACATACCACTCTCACAATCCCACCATTCGACCGTCTCGACAACGGCCCAAAAGTCATCCTTGAATCCCGGAGACAAACTTGTCCATGCGCATCACACGTCGCAAAAACATGCTCCATAACAGGATGGTGTTGCACGCCTGTGAATGCAGCCGTATGTTGAAGCGTTCCCTGCGCCGCGCTCATTCTACCGCCAGCACGACCATCGTGTAGTACCAGTTTCCCATCTTCGCTATGAGATGCCGATTCAGACTCAGATACGGGCAAGTTGGGTTATAGGACTTGCCTGACACTGAGAAATATCTCATCTTCGTATGGGTGGCACGTAAGCGCTCGGACGCTATCCTAGCTCCTCGGCATCATTCCTAGTCTCAAATAAGCGAGTCGGTTACTTACGTCGTGATCTTCATACTGTCCAACAAAAGACGATGAACCCCTCCCATCACTACTACCAACCCCCCGCAAGGTCGAGACATCATACTTCAAAATAACATTATCAGCTCCACCACTACCACAGCTTCATCAACACAACACCATACACACACGACGCGATACGAACTCTCACCTGTACAAATACTGATTCGTAGCTGAGAAATCAAGTGCCAGTACATTTCCCTGTCCACTCCACACATCAGTGTCCTACGTAACACACCACGCACCAAAAAAAAAACTCACACTAGGCCCAGTAAAAACATGCCCCGGACGCACCACGTCCTCCTCGCTGAAATCCCAAAGCAACACGCGGAAATCGTCTCCAGCGCTTGCGAGCCATCTACCGTCGTGCCTTGAAAAAGCGAGGTAGTTGACGCATGATTTGTGGGCTGTTAGTTTCCTGTGGAGGTGGCGTTAGGCATTATTATGATTATGACTCATGGAGGGGTGGTTGGGAGTAGTGGTGTGGGCATGCGCAGCCCTGGTAGTTGCGATGGTGAATATTAATGTGATGCGCGCGATGATAAATATGATACGCGTATACATACGCACGAAGGACACACGCAGCACCCACACACCACTCCACACTCCAACGACGTATACACACACCTGGAATACGGAAACCCACACTCATAGAACCTTCTCAACGCATTCTTCCTCGCAACATGGATTGATCGTGCAGTCACCGATTCCGTCGGACAAAATTTGTCAAAGGTACGACGCATGTGCATGATCCGCGTTCGTGTTTTCGTGTGCGTGGTCTCGTCGTTTCATCAAAATCAGGCGCGTCGAGGGTGGACAGTCCTGATCATCAACATTATGGAATTTCGGATGTTGCGGCGCGGGATGGACGGAGCGCTGTGGTTAAGCGTTGCGTTAACAATTTAATGTTGTGATCCGTACCGTAGTACAGTACTGATTCCGTGGATGCGATAAGCAAACCACTTAAGCTGCATCGCCTCGAATCACAAATTGACCAAGGTCATACAATGCTACATACACGAAATTGAGGAGGGGAGGATACAACTACTATATAACAGTGCATTACGCACGTGCGTACTCGATAGATAGATAAATAGATAGCAATGACAGAGGATTACGAGAGAAGGGTTACAGTCAGAAGGAAAGAACGAAGAAAGGGAAAAGAGAATTACCCGAAAACACTAACTAAGATACTTCCTACACGTCAAGATAACCTGATCCTAGCCTATGTACGCATCTATCTGTATTACCCTCGTAAGGGTCTTTCTATGTGGGGTTGTTGAAAACATGAAAGGGGATAATAAGGTATTAAGAAGTGGATTGATATGGATGGAGAAGTGAGTGCGGATAGATTGTTGCAGTGGAGAATCAACCAACGCGACGAGCACAAACAAACAGAAAAAGAAAAGAAACGACCGAAAGGAAGAACATCACCTCCCAGACCTCGTAGCAGCCTCGAACTCCTTGAAACCTGGAAGCTCCACTTTGCCCCTCCTCCCACCACTTGTGCTCATAAACGTCCCCTCCTCATCACTACTACTTTCATCCTCATCAAGATCCATTGGAAGCCCCTCGCCATCTCCCTCTCCCTCCTTATCGCCTGCACCCTCGCCCGCACCTATATTCAAAGGTGGCAAAGTGATAGGCGGCGAATTACTTCTCGAAGCAGGAACCGAATTTGAAGCAAACACATTCGTCGTACTTCGAGCCTTGTTTTTCAGACCCATGTTCATGCCCATGCCCATACCCAATTGATGCGAATTCGGCCAGCTCGTATTTCGGGGTGGGTGGCTAGCATTGATAGGTGTCATCCCAAATGCCATCCGGACGGAGTATGCAAGATGGTGGTTCGTGTGGGGGTGGGGGGGCGAATTGGGTCTTGAGCCACTCGGGCTTGTAGTTATCGTACCGGTCTCAAATACCGGTTTAGAGCTATACATACCACCCCCTACCAATGGATATGTGGAGCTCCCAGGGCTGCTCCCACTACTACTAGGCCCACTTGAAAGTTGGGGCGTCGGGAGGTTATGTAAGGCTCGCTCGGAAGCTTGGGCTTGGGCAGCGAGAGAAAGTTGACCGGGGTATGTTCTTACATGTGGAATCGGTTCGAATGAACCCGAGCCTTGTTTTCGGGAAGCTGGAAAAAAAGCACCGCGAGTTGGGGGACTACTGACGATGCTGGAACGACGGGAGCGTTGGCGGATAGGTTCGTCTATAGGGCTGATAGGGACATCCACGGGTGGTAGCGAGATCGGTGACGGAGCCCTTGATGGGTTGGCTGAATGAAGATTGAGAGTGCGAAGTGGGCCGAGGAATGGGCTTGTACTTGGCGTAAAGGTGAATTCTGTAGCTTTGATGCCCGAAGGTGGAGAGAACTCCGCAGGGCCGGGGTATGTGGCACGGGATTGCGGATGTTGTGCGGGGACGTGAGTGTCCGAATCGGAACTCAAAGGCGAGGGAGAATCCTCATGTGTTACGAGATGTCGATAAGCGGGGGGATGAAGGGTTGAGTTCAGGGTGCGGGGTTTGGAAGCTTCGGGGTAAGATGGAAGTGCAGGGACGGAGCGGGGGTCTTGTGACATAGGAGTCATTTGCCAAGCAGGGCCACTCATTCTTCTTTTTGCGCGCATAAATCTGTCTGAAGATCTGACGTCTTCGTCTTCGTTCCAATCACGAGTGCTTGATACACCGAAATAACCGTCGCTGGGTGCAGTTTTGAGAGATATTGTGGAGTGGACGGGGGAATTGGAAGCGCTTTTTGATGTACGTCCGCGGAAGTAGATTGCCTCGGCGTTACGGGCTTCATACTCTGCACGGCGAAGAGCTTCTGCATGCCGAGCTTCGTATTCTGCGCGACGAAGAGCCTCTTCTCGTTCGAGTGCGTAAAGTTCGTCCATTGCTAGACTTGACAGAGTTGAAAAAGCGGAAGGATTTGATGAGACTGGGATATGGGTTTGGGAGCGTCTTGGATGAGAAGGCTCATAAGAGGCAAGTGACGTTGGCCGGGCATATGATTCAGCCTAGAATAAAGAGGGTTAGTTTGATTAGATTAAGTTGATTACATAAAATGGAGAAATGGAAGATACCTCGTCATCGCTGTTCGCTCTACTTCTAGCCTTCTTCTTTACTCTTATGGAAGTTCCTTGAGGGTCTGAGCGAGACAAAGAGTGTAGGTTGATGCCTGGACCGGTATGTTCATCTAAGATTGAGATATCTTGTTTTGCCTTTAGTTTACCTTTGGCATTTGAAGCACCAGACAAAGAATTGTCGTTGTTGTGAATGCGTGAATGTCTTGTGAGTTCGTCTGAACGAGAGAAACGCTTCTCGCAAGATGGAAAAGTGCAGACAAAGGGTTTTTCGCCTGTATGAGTGCGAATGTGACGAGTCTATAAGATGACGATCATATGAGATCAGCACGTTGTTGTAGAGAATGAAAAAAAAGAGAAGGAAAGATGATAGCTCACTTGGTGTTCGAGTCTACTGAAAGCACGACCACATAGAGGATAAGGACATTTATAAGGACGAGGGGCGACTTTATCATGAGATGGAGGAGCTGGTACTTGAGTCTCCATTGTGGTTAGGACGAAGAAGGAAGAAAAAATGAGGCAGAGTATAAGTAGGCGCTAGAGTATGTAATGGGGGGTCGCTCGGAGTCCGGGGTAGAAGGCGTTGAATCAACGTGCAAGGGGTCCAACGTGGAATTGTTGCTCCAAATTAGCTGTGCTATGTAAACAATAAAAAAATATTCGTTATCAAAGTTTTTTATTATATAATATAAAGGTTACCCCGCATCTCCGCCTTATCGTTATCGATTATTTATGACATAGCCGCGGCCTCCCCGGTACTCCCCGTGATGCTCGCCGTTGAGCAGAACCCCGACGAGCGCTGTCTCCTAGTGATGTTGAACCGCATCAACCCCACGTTGATCATCATCACCCAAAACAAAGATCCATGTACGTGTCACCCCCTTTATCGTTTTGCCACGTGCATAAACACCCTATCATCGATCTAGAGAAGAAGAGTCGTTGGTTTGCCGAGATCATGCGCCTTCACTTCGTTTCCTTCTTGCTTGGATCGTTGTCGTATTGACACGATGCATTTAACCCTCGCCACAACCACCTCAAATTCATTCCAGCAATGTCCCCAATTATTAACCGTTCTTGTCGGGTTAGAGCACAATGTGCTACTTGCATATTTATCCCCGCACAAAGTCAAATGAACACTCTCGGTCCCTTCGTCAGACTCTGGTAACACTGACAACCTCGGTATTCATGCGCAAAACAAGGGCGCGTCATTCCCAGGCTTCCGAGTCGACCGTTCTAGAATTTATCCCCGCGCGAAGGAGGTAAATGAACGAAGCATTTCGGATACCTCAGGAAATTCCGAACTCCGGTTTAGTCGACAGCGACCACGCATCTGGGAAGGGTACCTGTCCATCCACGTAACGTTCATGCTCAAATCCCGCCCAGCAAAGACCTCCACGCAATGCATTATTATTACATGTACAGCTATGACACTGCCTCTGACCCCAAACAAATCTACCACTGCATCTGATCCTCCACATGCCGAAAGGCCTCTCTCAAGGGAGACGGAGACCCAACTTAAACTCAGATGTTGACAACCACGCGTGTGGGAATGTCTTGCATCATCCTCTTGCTCAAATTCCTCCCAGTAAAGACATCCACGAAAAGAGCATAATGCACTACTAGCACATCACCCCAAGATCTGAATTGCACAGACCGGAAATGAACTGGGCTCACACGAGATCTACAGCGCAACACACCGATGACCCGGGGACGTACGACGCTCTACGCTCCCCCCACATGCCGAAAGGCTCTCGTATTTTTTGGCATTTCGCAGCAACGTATTTACAACCAACGCGTCTGGGAATTTACGCGTTTCGCTTAACGCACTTGCGCTTCCCTTCACACCTTATCTGTATCCGGGCGCAAGGCTCGGAGTAACAGTGACAGTGAGGTCATTTATGTGCTGTATGCTGTGTTCTGTTCTGTCTTGTTGTTGACGAGAGGGGGACAACCGATTCGCGAACATGTAAGCAAGACGTGATCTACTTTCAAGGAGCAATTTGACATTAATGTTGATGTTCCAGAACCAATGCCACAAAGTTTTCGTACTGTGCGGGCTTCGGAGAAAATGATATTTCGGCCTGTTTGGTATTTGGCAATTATTGGTGCGATTTTTTGTGACGGCGTGCTTCTGAAATTCCGGGCTTCTAGATGCCCAAACCATACTGTATGCCAGCCTCGGATAAGCTATGTAGGCTACTACTGTCCCGACAGCATTGCAAAACCTATGGTAATAGCTATGCTCGCCATCTTGCGCATTCCACAGATTAAATAACATCATTCTGCCAGCAACTGTGGCGGCCCCTCGTCATGTCATGATCTGCGCGAGGGCGGGAAATCAAGCGTCTCGGCGCTCTTAATGGAGATGAATTCTCAGTGCCACACTGACAAAAAGGAACGTTCGGGAAGGACACCCGCGTACCGAAGGCTTCCATGGACGCGACGAGGAATGTGAAGCGTCTTGGAGTCCTCAATGGAGAAACAAAGACATTCGGAAGGAACTCCCACCACTGGCACTGGTGGCTCTCCTCGTTCTCGTGGAGAGGGAAATGAAAATGAAACATCTTGTAGGCCTTTAAGGAGAATCTGCAGCGTCACCATGCATTTCGGAAGATACGGGACGTACTAGGACCTACCGAACGGCGAAGGCATCCACAATGCGCTACTTCGCGGGATGCCTCTGATGGTATGAAGCGCTTCTTGGTCCTGACCTTATTTCTCTTCATGTCCGTTGTTGGGACGACGAACACTTCATACATCATGATACCATACCTATGACCCCGAGCGAGTTTTCAGTCGTGATATCATGATCATCATGAGTAGTTTTCGAAATTATGCACGCGCGTGCGTGCTGGAAGGAACAGAATGATCGAGTGTTCTATCTAGCTTTTACATGGGGAAGACTGTGCTTACTTGCTAGCTATTCACTAACCTACTTTGTCCTAGTCCCTCGTTTTTTATGCCCCTCTAAGTGGTTTCGGAACCGACGGTAGGGGTGTAATGTATTACGCAGCACAGAAACTTTCTCAAAATGACGAATGTCAAAGTTCAAAACACATGCCAACATGAATGAACTGGAAATTTTTCTGATGAAACACATGCTCGTGGAGCCCAGAATTCACATAATTATCAGGGTAAGCCTTGAACCGGTCATACACTGCCGAAACCGGGCCTAGGTGAACTTGAACATGATTCAATTGTACGGGCATGCACTGCCGAAAGCCTGTACTCTCTCTCCGCCTAATCGGGCTCATTGAATGATTGCGGTGCCATGGGGTGGGGGTCAAGGCGATGCTGTCCCCTGGGCCTTATCTACCCCAAACTTTTGTTTTCTTTCCCGGGTTGGGCGTAGCTTCGATGGATCGATCGGGCAGTCTAGGCATAAGTGCACAAGTCGCAGCTCCAGACTCTATGTAAACACCTTCGCGGCCGCAGCTAACGATTAACATCGGTACCACCCGTTTCAAATCCCTGTCCCTTCCAAAAGGGCTTTTAATCTAAGTGAGTGGGTGGGTGGTTGGTTGGTTGGTATCCTTGGCATACATAT
Organism: Suillus cothurnatus; assembly: GCA_016758765.1. Lineage (NCBI taxonomy): Eukaryota > Fungi > Basidiomycota > Agaricomycetes > Boletales > Suillaceae > Suillus > Suillus cothurnatus. Next base: position 15,472 of record JABBWL010000457.1, on the reverse strand, counting down.
ACACGTATACGTAGATCCCGAGTCTGCGCATTCGATATACATATATGAAATCATCCGTGTCACGTCGATTCATGATGTCGATGGAAACGTGCAACGGTTACGAGATAAGTGTCCAAGGGAGAGTTTGGGCGCGGTCCTGCTCGGTCCTGCTCGGTCCGGCCGTATCATAGCTATCGTTCAATATTAATGTTAATGAAGGGTTCTTTGGGAATGGGCACTGCGCACGGAACAGGCAGTCGTTTAACTCGTGCAAAGCAAGGCGTAGAACACTGCACCCTGAAAAGACGTCTAGAAGGCAAGCATGTAAATGGTATGTATCCGCCGCGCGCAGTACTTGCTTCCAGCATCATACTCGTGGAGCAAGCAGCTTGAAATGAAGAAGATTCCATCAGATCTCACTGTATATCCGGGTGCGTGGTCTTATCGTGCATGCCCATAAGACGACCCCTTGCCAATATAATGACTGGGTAGAACTGAATCGGGGATTCAGAGAACAACGATCGCCCGCCGGATGCAATTTTAAAAAGCGATAAGAAAATGACAGGAATAGCTTGGGGATGGCGTCGACATCAAGGCCCATCGCGATTATGAACGGAATACAGTAATTTTTCATGTGATTATGATCATGAGTTGATCGTGCAGTCTAGAATCCAGAATCCAGGTCCCAGATAGAATAGATCAACGTCGTCTAGTTCTGGTTGTCTGGAATTTAGACGTCTCGCGACGCAACCGCCTGCACGGGTCAGTGTGATTGGATAGATAGCGTGTGCAGCGTAAGACAGCGTACCTGCTAGCTCGTTCTTTTTCAATTTCTCGTCTCTCCACTTCTTCTGCCGTGAGCACCTCAAACCTTGTTCGGAATTCTTCTGCTTCTGTCCATTCGCGCCATACGCTTTGCAGCACTTTCGGGCCTTTCGTGCGGCCCCAGCCCATGCCCAGCCCTGTTTTGTCCTTCATGCCTTCGGCTTCTTTGTCCCCACCGATGACGCCCCATTCGATAGCGTCCTTCTTGTGCTTTATGAGTTCTTCGTGGATCGCGTGGGAGATAAGGGGCAGCGCCTCTCCTGATAACCCTAGCTCAGTACAGAGCTGCAACGCAAATGCTTCAGGTGTTAGAGGCGAAAGCAAATCCCATTCTATATGGTCGAGTAAATGATACGTCGCTATCTGCACGTCGATCTGTAAACGTCAATGAAGCAACCATGTTCATCGTCATCACTAGAGAGAACAAGCGCACACTTAGGATAACACGACATTCGGGAACCTCCTCGCCCGCTTCAGCCGCAACATGGGGATCCAAAGACGAGTCGATAGCATTGTCTACACCTATATCCATGGAAGCGACGCCTTCGTGGTCTTCAATCTGGGCACGGATTTGGTTTGCAACTGTTTCTGCCCATGGGACGCTGGGAAGGTCGAGGTCTGCACAGAATACTTTAGCGAATGATTCGGGTTTGATGAGGGTCTCGTTCAAGTTCCAGACGAAGCAATCACGTATTCGGAGGGTATCTGTTTCGAATTCAACACGGATAGGGACTAGAGAGGCGCGAGTTTGTGCTTGTGCTTCAAGCATGTCAGGTGTACTGTGTACATTATTATTTGTTAGACAAAACAATTATAAAAATACGCACGGATATTCATGTGCAGTTGGGGCGACGGTTTTTGCTTTAATGAACCGACTTGGAGGGATCATGCCTAGGTAACTCTGATCCAACTCACCCTTGTCGTTCTGCATTGGTGTAGAACGTCGTTGTTGTGGCTGAGGGGTGGACATCCCACTACCCGAGTGAAAAACCGACATGCCAGTTCCCATTCTCCGCGTCCTCAAAGTCGTCCTCATGCCTCCACTAGCAACAAAATCAGAGTCGTCAGATTCGATAGCACCAGCATCTGGGAACTCGTCTCCTGAGCCCGGTTCTGCATAGTTGATCATGCCTCCGCGGCGGGTGGAGGCTCTTGTGTTTCCGGCTGTTGCAGAGGGCTGGGTGAGTACGGGTTGTACGAGAAGGGTTGTTCCTGTGCGTAGGCGGGATGCATATGTGGAATGAAGAGCCTGTGAGACGACGGGGAGCGGATGGCGGGGTGGGTTCGGGGGGAGAGGAGGGGCGACTTGTACGGGTGCTACTGGTTGAGGGGGTGGTTGGTATACCGGAGCAGCGACGATCTGTGGTGGAACTGGTTGTGCAGTAGTCTTTGCAGTGCGATGACGAGCACGGGAAGCCTTGTTCGGATTAGTCGTTGACCAAGTGTGAACATTTTTAAGATAAGCTGATATGAGTTTGTTTAGCGAGTTTGAATGGACGAGTTAACGAAATGAACCTTTAGATGTTGATTGTTGGGGTGCGGGTGATACGTAGTGCTGAAACTGGTTTGTAGGATTATTGGCTGCGTTTGAGAGTTGTGTTATGGTTTGTCGCAATTGTAAATCTGTTAGGTTCGTCATATTCGTCGGGTAGCTCGTCGAGGAGGATGCGTCGGTCATCTTAGCAGCCGCCCGAATCTTCAAGTAATTGCTTGTTGAGCAACCTAGGAAAGTTTCGGTGTTACATAATCATGAATGGTGATGTCATTTCAACTACTCTTCAATTCTTCCAATACGTCTACCGACGATGATACCTCCAGCGCGAGTACCCTTACTATTTTAGATGATCATGCGTTTACGAGCCACACTAGGTCGGAGACGAACGACGAGTTGAAGCGTGGCGCAAAGGCCATTCTTCGGGAAATAGGATCTACGATAACCTCAGTTGACCCGTGGGGTCAGCACATGTGATCTATTGGAAGCAACGATAGAGGGCTCAGGGAAAGCTGGTTTGCCAAGTGGTGTACGCTACGCAGCGACTGCCATCATAGTAGCCTATCAAAAAGGTCGAACTCCTCTGCCTCCGAGTTAACCAACTTGGCCCACGATTGGTTCTGGTTCTTCTGGCCCTGTGTGTCATCTGCCTTATTCGCAAGCTGCTCTTCACGGTAGGAAATCCAAGGCTTTTAGGCCCGGCCCTCCCACCCACCGTGTTTCCAAAGTCATTGCTGTCACTGCGCCCGCAGCGTTGCGAGCTTCTAAATTTAGGAATTTGGTGCGCCGTCTCGCTTGCTTTTTTTTTACAGTATTTTCATAAAAAGACTATGAGATCAGCGAACAAGAAGGCGACAAATGTGCGGTTACCGGGGCTTTGAATACACTCAACGCACCACACCCCTGGTACTCATGAAGCATTCTTCCACTGCTTACATCTTCCGAGATCCGTTGTTTACGATTCTGGAGGCAATGTACGTCCTTCAACTGTCAAGTTACTGCGTCTGTCCGGCTGATTGTTGTGTAGCACATTGCGGGAACAATTGATATCACATTCCATTCTTTGGACTATCGATGATCCACCATCGATAACCCGGAGAACGGAATGTTACTTGACGTGGCACTGCACACTTATTTTGACAGCTACGCGTGGTGTATACACCCCACGGCACGGTCGGTTTTTTGTCGTGAAATTCTATATACTTATACTCTTGAAAAGATGTCTCGCACAAATATACAGTGCACTGGTTCCGTCCCATCCCTTTTGGTTTGGAGAATCTCACAAGTACAATTCCAGGATCGCTCTCAAACTGGCATTCAAGATCAGCTTCTCAATCCTGCGCTCATTGTGCTTTATTCTACGGCTGCCCATGTCCTATACCTCAGCGATGCTACGGGGGTCATGGATAGTCTGGAAATCGTGGTAGCGAGGAAGATTTCTTTGTTAGACTTGTTGACTGGGTTGTCGACGAACAACCACCAATTACCAACGAACCCTCATGGATGAGACTGATCCTCTATGGGGCACGTGAGTATTTTCAATCACAGGTGTCATCCAGACTCATATATCATGCCAAATCCAATGTCGTCAGTGTTTTTGCTACAGAAATATTCGGGATTTTCACAATGTCTTCGAGGGTCCATCTCAACTTGGAAAGCATCCTGGCCCAAGTGGTTACCGCAACAGAATGGAAATTTGTTTCTACTGGAATGTGCAGATTCGAAACCTGCCGCTGAAAGATTTTTTCGTCGGAACACACCCGAGGTCCGACTAGATCATTAGACTTGACTGGATTTCCTTGTACCTGCCATGTCTTCGAGCTCAAAAACTTTGTTGTGCCATCATCTATACCAGAACCGCGCCGTCTGGACAAAAGTCTAGCGATAAGATGTGGACTCTGATGGACTGAGGGATTCTCCGGTTCCTCCACGCCAAGGTCTCCTCTCGCGTCATCGATTACTAATTTACTATCAATTACCCATCTCATTATACCGCTAACGTATTCAACGCGCCACGATGCCCCTCCATTTAATTCAACACCACACCTGACCTCAAGTCCCACAGACAGAGCGTCTTGTTTTTTGACGCTGGTACGCTGCTGCTCTAGGATGGATGATGGTGTGTACAATGCGTGTGCTACATGTCTATGCACGTCGGACATCGAAAACCCACAAGACCCCTGGCAACCCTCGGCCTGCTCCTTCCTGTCCGCTACTCCCGTCCCACCGGTAACCCCCGGTGCACTGGCAAAGCTGCTACTGCATCTGTGTTACTTGTATGATCTTCAAATACTCGAACAGCTGTGGTGCTTGGAATGAGCTGCACCATTTTACAAGAGGTAGGCTTCAAGTTGGTGTGGGGATCGTGGGTTCCGTGCACTGAGCTGCAGAGTGCGTGCATTTTTATCTGATTCACATGATCCAAAAATTTGACGCCTAACACCTGACACATGAGGTTCAAATAATAGAGACAACAGGGCAATATGCATTGGTTTACCTTGTCTCCCCTGGTCAGATTTTTCTTTTTTCTAAAAAAAATTATTACCCTTCGCGATTGAAGACTCCCTATGTTGGACATAGCCCTATTCGCGCTGGGCTTGCTCCCACCTGAACTATTGTATGTTGGTCAGACTTTATAGACGAAGACAGGCCATCCACTGTTTCCTTGAATTAAGTCTACGGCCATAGACATCCGAATCATAATCTGCTCAGCGGCACGTGGAACTTCGATTACCTGCAACGTTCTGACCGGAGATTTGATAGTTGCGGTGCCTTCTTTCGTCTTTCCACGGATTGACACTATGTATAGGCATGTACTCTTTCGCAGCATGATTGACTACATCAAGCATTTTATTTTTGTTATCATCGATGTAGACTCGTGTCTGGCCCAACCTTCATCACGGTGAATGTCAGACTGGCCTCAGGGTCATACAGACGTTGATTTACGTCGAATACCGGCGTTTCCCTGAATCGTTTCGACAGTCATAGCCAGTTAACTTAAGTTCTCACCACTAACTTCTGTAAAACATGTATCAAGTGACAGGCATCCTGCTCGGGAAAAGGCTAGAGGCACGGAGTAACGTGTGTATGAAAATCCAAACGAGGCCATCATGGTCATGAGGTCACAACATTTGGCATCGCTCCTCGGTTTGGCCAATAGCCGAAGTACTTGCACTGGCTGTTCAGTGTTGACGCTGAGCAGCGCTCGGCGTATAAAGGGCTAGGAATGCATACCGTTTTCCCCAACCCACTCATATTTGTATTCAGGTTAGCAAACAGCCTTGCAAGAATCAGATTGTCAATGTTGTCTGATATTACCCTCATACAGAAATAATGACGTACACCATTACAGTCAGAACGATCGACACCACTGCTAGTGACCCTGGTTTTACGATCGTTGAGAAAACCGTGTGGCATTACGCCAATGGCGGGAGGTGGTCTAACACAGGCTCTATAGAGACGCTCATCATGGGTGGCAGCGGCACATCCGGTGCGCTCCGCTTCAGAAATGATGCTGGGGAGGAGTTCCTCGTGACACTAGGCGTCCATAACTACAATGTATGGTGCGACGCCGTCACTGACCTCGAGCCTGGAGACACGGGCTTGAAAATTCACGCCCAGTACTACATAGCTGGCCCTAGGAAGGATGATTGGATTCAACTAGCTGAGGTCCGGAAGACGAGCAAACAGGGAACCACGGTGAATGTCAAGTTTGTCACGCAGGAGGGAAACAACTTGGTCGTCCACATTACTATTTCTTGAGCTGCCGTAGTACCAGAGGAGTCGTGGGATGGTGGCACGGACGTACGATTGGAAATCGAATGTACTATGCCTAGGCGAACTTGATATAAATGATTTGATTTGTGTAGCATTGATGGATATCGGATATCGAGCCTCCACTGCTACTAGCAGTGGTATCAAATCGGGATTTGGGGCATGCTGGAGTCAGAACTTGAAGCACACCAAACCCGAGCGATTGAGAGGGCGATCCTTGGCAGACTCTCATTGATTAGGTTGATGACGAACAACCACAAATTACCAACGAACCCCCATGGGTGAAACTGATCCTCTATGGGGCGGGTGATTTCAATCAAACGTGTCAACCAGACTGATGCCACAGACTTTGGATTTTCACGATGTCTTTTGGGGTTAACGTTCATCTAGATCTCAATTTGGAAGACATCCTGGCCCAAGTAGCTACCACAACAGAATGGAACTCTGTTTCTACTTGACTGTGCAGATTCGAAACCTGCCGAGGAAGGTTTTTTTTGTCAGAACACACCTCGACATTCACTAGCACTCATGGATGGTTTCCGTTCATCTTATGTAACTGGTCTCAGCCAAATGGTTGAACACAACAGAATCAAAATCTGTTTCTCTTGAGTGCAGGTTCGAAACCCCGCTAGAAAAGTTCTTTTTGCCCATCAGAATACGCCTTGAAGCTTGAAGATCCACTCATGGATGCTTTCCTCTGAGCCTCATGATTTATCTCAACTTCGTCCTGGCTAAAATGATGTCTACAACGGAATCTAAATCTGTCTCTTGAATTGTACCAGTGCAAGTTCGCAACCTGCTGGTGACAACGTTTCTTTTTCATCGGAACACGCCGGCCTTGAAAATCCATTCTAGTTTCCTCGGAGGTCCATCTAAACTGGTCTGAGCCAGGTGGTTTCTACAACAGAATGAACATCTATTCCACTTGGAACGAACAAGTTCGAAACGTGCCGGCGACGAAGGCTTTTCTATTGGAACGCACCTCGACATTCATCTTAATTAGCCTTAGCCGAGTGGTGTCTGTTTCACTTGGCTCACTTTGGTCAAAATCCGCTGACGTCGGGCTATCAGGAGATTCTTTAAAATTTGTTCATGAACGTTTTCCTCAGGGTATCTACGCAACTTCGTCCTGGCCGAAGTGAGTACCCCAGTTTAACATTGCTGACAGAATCCAAATCTGTCTCTCTGACTTTGCCAGCCCAGGTTCGAAACCTAGCGACGACAACGTTTTTTTTTTATCAGAACACGGCGGCCTTAAAGTTATACTCATGAGTGGTGTCCCCGGAGGTCCATCTTGACTTATCTCAGCTGCGTGATTACACGACAGGATCAAAATGTGTCGAACCTGCTTCTTCTTTCCCCATCGAATATGCCGTCATGATTCACCCATAAACAATTCCCCAATAATTCATATCCAGTGGTTTTAGTTAAGTGATTAGCAGAGTCGAAATCTGTTCTCTTGGCCTGCGCAGGTTCAAAACCTGCCGCTGACGACGTTTTTTTTTTCTATCGGAAGACACCTTGACTTTCACTCGTGGATGGCTTCCTTAGAGGTTTCCAGTTGGTCTTAGCCATTTGGTTACCACAACAGAATCAAAATCTGTTTCCCATGGGTTAGGCAGGTTCGAAACCTGCCGATGATTAAGGTTTTTTCTGTGGGGATACACACACTCCCATGTGTTTGGTAATATATCTTTCTCAAATTTCCACCGGTTCACTGATGCACTACGATAACCTCAGTTAACCCGAACGGGGTCAGCACATGGACGTAATGATAGAGAGCTCAGTGAAGCTAGTTTGTCAAGCGGCGTGCGCTACGCAGCAGCTGCCATCATCATCAAAAAGGTCTGACTCCTCTGCCTCTGAGTCAACCAAATTGGCCCACGATTGGTTCTGGTTCTTCCTCTGCCATTGCATGACATCAGCTTTATCTGCAAGCTGCTTCTCACGCTATGAAAGTCGAGAAAGCTTTTAGGCCCGGCTCTCCCACCCTCCGTGTTTCCGAAGTCATTGCGGACACTGCACCCGCAGCGTCGCGAGCTTCTAAATTTAGGGATTTGGTGTGCTGCAGCGTCTCGCTTGTTCTTCACAGTATGTTCGTAAAAAGACCATCTAGATCAGGAAACAAGAAAGCGAGAAGTGCGCAGTCACCGGAGCTTTGAATACTCTCAACGCACCACACCCCCCCGGTACTCGTAAAGCATTCCTCCATGCTGCTTACATCCTCCGAAGATCCGTTACTTACGGTTCTGGAGGCAATGTATGTCCTTCGGCTGTCAAGTTGCTGCGCCCATCCGGCTGATTGTTATACAGGGCATCGCGGGAACAATCGATATCACATTCCATTCTCCGGGTTATTGATGGTGCGTCATCAATAACCCGGAGAACGGAATGTTACTTGAGGCGGCACTGCACATTTACTTTGACAGCTACGCATAGTGTCTACACCCCACAGTACGGTTGGTTTTTTATCGTGAACTTATGCCTTTGAAAGGATGTCTCGCACAAATATACAGTACCCTGTTCCATCGTATCCCTTTTGGTTTGGAGAATCTCACACAAATCCAATTCCAGGGTCACTCTCAAACTGGCATTCAAATTCAGCATCCCAATTCAACGCTCATTGTGCTTCACTCCGCGGTTGCCCATGTCCTATACCATAGATAGTCTGTAAATCGTGCTAGTGAGGAAATTTCTTTGTCAGACCTCGCTGATTGGGTTGACGACGAATTACCAACGGACCCTCATGGGTGAGACTGATCCTCTATGGGGTGGTGAGTGTTTTCAATCAAACGTGATATATCATGCCAATATCATCACTGTCTACAGAAATATTTGGGATTTTCACGATGTCTTCGAAGGTTCATCTCCACTTGCAAAACACCCTGGCCGAAGTGGTAACCACAACAGAATGGAAATCTGTTTCTATGGAACTGCGCAGGTTCGAAATCTGCCGATGAAATTTTTTCCTTCTATCACAACACAACTCGGCATTCACTCGTCGATCATTTCGTCGGAGGGTCTCCAAATATAAGTGATCTTAGCCAAGTGTTTATCACAACAGAATCAAAATCTGTTTCTCTTGGATTGTGCATGTTCGAAACTTGCTGCTAACATGGTTTTTTGCTGTCAGGAACCACCTTGACATTCACTCATGCATGGTTTTGTCAGTAGCTCATATTAACCGTTCTTACCCAAGAGGTGATCAAAACAGAATGAAAATCTGTTTCCCTTGGATTTCGCAAGTTCGAAACATGCCGGCGACAAAGCTTTTTTGCTATCAGAAACCACTTTGACATTCACCCATGCATGGTTTCGTCGGACGCTCATCTTAACCGGTCTTATCCAAGAGGTGATCAAAACAGAATAAAAATCAGTTTCTCTTGGATTGCGCAGCTGGTTCGAAACCGGCGACAAGGTTTTTTTTCTATCAGGAACTACCTTGACATTCACTCATGCATGGTTTCGTCGGAAGCTCATCCTAACTAGTCTTAGCCATGGAGTGCTGATCAAAACAGAATACAAATCTGTCTCTCCTAGATTGCGCAAGTTCGAAACCTGCCGGCGACAAGGTTTTTTTCTAACAGAAACCACCTTGACATTCATTCATAGATCGGAGGCTCATCTTCAAGGGTCTTAGCCAAGTAGTGATCACAACAGAATGAAAATCTGTTTCTCTTGGGTCGCGCAGGTTCCAAACCTTCCTACAAGAGGTTGTTTTTTTCCCATCAGAATACGCCTTGAAGATGTACTCATGGATGATTTCCTCGGAACCTCACCTCGCCTTCGTCCTGGCTAAAATGGTACCCACAACAGAATCTAAATCTGTCTCTTGAACTGTACCAGTGCAGGTTCGAAACCTACTGGTGACAACATTTCCTTTTGGTCGGAATACGGCGGCCTTGAAGATTCGGATGGTTTCCTCGGAGGTCCATCTTAAATGGTCTTAGATTCAGTCATGGATGAATTCGTCGAAGGTTAATGTTATTTAATCTTACCCGAGTGGTGATCACAGAGTCAAAATCTGTTTCACTTGGGTCACTTGGATTGATCAAAACCAGCTGACACCAAGTTCTTTTTTCCTATCAGGATATGCCTTAAAATTCGCTGATGACGGTTTCCCCGGTGATTAACTCAATTCATCCTAGCCAAATTGAGTGACCCATAAGAGAATCTAAATCTGTCTCTTTGACTTTGCCAGCGCAGGTTCGAAACCTACCGACGACAACTTTTTTTTCTATCGAAACACGGCGGCCTTGAAGATTTACTCATGGATGATTTCCTCGGAGGTCCATCTTAAACTGCGCAGTCGCGACAGAATCAAAATTCGTCGAACCTGCTGACTATCGAACACGCCTTCATGATTCACCCATGGATAGTTCCTCGAGTATTTATTTCCAATGGTGTTAGCTAAGTGGTTAGCAGACTCGAAATCTGCTTCATTTGGTCTGCGCAGGTTCGAAACCTACGGATGAGAACTAGGGTTCGGGAGAAAACTCGTTGTTTATTAACCGGGTGCTAATTAGCGAGTTATTAGCCTGCTAATAACACGCTAATAATTCGATCCTAGAAATCACTATGCTAATAATGCTAAGAATTCCTGATGGCTACCTGTGTGTGACATATCAGAGGTACACCGTCAATCAGGTCAGGAATCGTGTTGGGAGGCTAAATTCTAATGACATACAATGAACTAGTTACTATATAATTATTTCTAATTTTCTTATTGGTGCAAGCCCTTGGCCCGCGCGTTCAAGGCAATTGCTTGTCTCGAGTCATCACAGACAGATTTGTCGGACATTGGCTTGTACTACTTTGCAATAGGAGCTACACTAAAACAAATCTTCGACAGTGACAACAATCCGTTCTCGTCAGAAGAGTCTGGTCAGATTCGTGCAATCTTCAACTCTCGATTCCGTGAAGCCTTGTCTGAGGGTCCAACTGATGCTCCCATCTCTGCTCTCTATTTGCACCCTCGTAAGCAAAGCAATACTGTCTCGGTTGCGATGTTAATAAGTATTACAGGTTATGTCAATAGCAAACTATTTCAAAAGAACTTGAACCCTCTCGCCCTCACATTCGTGCTTCCTGCACAAAGTGCGAAGACTATGTCTTCTGAATCATCCGGTCCTCCCATCCAAAACTACGCAGTCTTCAGTCGCGTACTCGTGTTCTTGAAGGTTCTTCTTGAGGGGGAGTGGAAGTCAAAAGAGAACGTGATTCTCAAAAAACTAACTGGTCGTGAGGCTCAGCAATCATTCCTTCGGCAATTTGAACGTTACGCACGTGGTCAGTATCCATTTGATACCCCCCTTGGAGATGGTCAATCAACACTGTCATGGTGGACGCACTTAACAAGAATTCCTGAGGGAAATATCCTTGCGGTCAGTCTATTTGTTGTATACACAATCTGGTTCACTCACTCCGGTAAAGACCCTCGCTATCAAGGTGTTTTCCGTCCGACCAAGCTCGATGCCAGAAGAGCGTACCATGTCGGTATTCACGCGGATGAATTCTGCGCTGCGAAATCGTCAAAATGTTAGTACACTTGTGAACATGACACAGATCCGGCAGTGGTACATGTACGATTCTGCTGTAAGTAAACCCCCAAGTTATTTTGGCTCATACTCACACAAGCTTAGTCCAAACATCCAGAGCGTCCAACCATCAACTTTTATGACCTCGACGCCCAACTGTTTGGGTCTGGAGCGAAAGTGGGCAAACGGCACCACGATACAAGGAACAGCTTGCTGTCGACTGAAAGTGCTGGGGGAGATGAAGAAATCGAAGATGACGAGTCCAGTTCTTGGTTGGACAATGCAGAAGAGAGTTCCACCACACGCAATGATGCTGACTTCGATGTCGAATCCGAGATAGACATGAGCGCAGAGGGTTTGTTGGCGGTATTGGCAGAGGCAAGTCCTGGTGGCACACACAAAGGGAAGGGAAAAGCCAAGGCTGAGGAGATCGAGGGGAATGACAACGTCGATAACGAGTGGCCGGAAGTATGGAAATGAGCCGCTGGCTGATTAGCTTGGGTCATTAGTTATCTTGTTACCTGCTAAAAACAACGTCACGTGACTGGCTAAAAAGCGGCTAATAATCCGCTAGTTAATAACTCCCCAAGAGCCACCTGGCTAAAAAGCAGGCTAATAATTCGTCAATTAATTTTATCCCGAACCCTAATGAGAACCTTTTTGCTATCGGAACATACCTTGTCATTTACTCATGGATAGTGTCCTCAGAGGTTCATCCAGTGGGTCTTAGGCACATGATTACCACAACAGAATTGAAATCTGTTTCTCATCGATTAGACCGGTTCGAAACCTGTCTACGATTGTTTTTTATGTTGGAATACACCTCGACATTCTGTAAGGCTGGGAATGAGTTCGATAGGGAATTGTGAACTATACGAAACACGATTCAAGGTGGGCTTTTGGGCAAGAGCGAGAATGTAAATCGATCTGAGTAGAGACGCTTTCTCCGAGGGACTTTTGGTCGTGCTTGGATGGGGAATCTCTCTGTGGGATTTTCACTGACTGTGCTGTATGTACAGGCGCGGTATATAAGTGATTCGAGGGAGTCGTACTAGTCCGAAAGCGGATGTGGATAGCGTGTAAGTTTGTGAAAATAGTTCGGTAAGGAAGGGGATAATGAGCGGCGAGGTCAAAGTAAGATAACGAAAAGGAGACTGAGGCGAGAGATAAAGGAGTGTTTTCTACGTAAATTCGGATACAAGGAGCGTTGGTAGTCACGTGACTGGTATAGACCGTTTTGGATTCAAGCTCTTTGATTAGGGCTTGATCCGTGCGTAGGAAGTGTTCAATCCTTACAATTCGCTCATGGATAGTGTCCTCAGTGGGTCATTCAGTTCGTCTTATCCATGTGGTTACCACAACAGAATTCAAATCTGTTTATCATTGATCAAGCAGGTTCGAAACCCGCCGACGGTATGCTTTTTTCTATCGAACACACCTTGACATTCACTCATGGATGCTTTCCTCATCTAGTTGGTCTTATCCATATGCATGTGGTTACCACAACAGTATTAAAACCTGTTTCTCTTGGATTAGGCAGGTTCGAAACCTGCCGATGGTAAGCCTTTTTCTATCGGAACACACCTTGACAGTCACTCATGGAAAGTGTCCTTAGAAGTTCATCCAGTTGGTCTTAGCCTTGCGGTTAAAACAACAGAATTAAAATCTGTTTCTCATGGATTAGGCAGGTTCGAAACCTGCCGACGATTCGGGGTTTTTCCTATTGGAATGCACCTTAACATTCACTTATGGATAGTGTCCTTAGAGCCTTATCCAGTTGGTCTTGGCCATGTGGTTACCGCAACAGAATTAAAATCTGTTTCAGGCAAGTTCGAAACTTGCCGACGAATGAGGCTTTTTCTATGCGGACACACCTCGACACTCACTCATGGATACAATACTCAGAGGTTCATCTAACCGGTCTTAGCCATGTGGTTACTACAACAGAGTCGAAATCTGTTTCCCTTGAAGTTGGTTCGAAACCTGCTAACAATATTTTTACGGTTATAGATCATTGGAGGTCCACCTTAACTAGGCCTGGTCATTGCGCCAAAACCTCCTTTTTATGTGATTACCTTTACGCCCACCCGGAAACATGAGACAACTACATATAGCTGCCCGAATCTCCAAGGTTGAGCAACCTACGCCGTGTTACATAATCACGAACGATGATGTCATTTCAACTACTATAAAGCTATCCACAATTCGAATCCACTCCGCCATATCATCATGTCCTCTCCCCCCAAAGACAATATCGCACCCCGTCCTCCTTCAAAGGTCGTTGAACCGACCAAAGTCAACACCGCACCACAACAAGGTACTAATCTCATTCGATCAACCTCGCTTAGACCTACTAATACACTTAGCTTCCACTTCACCTGGTGACGGCGCCCATATTCCCGCGGACCAAATTCGCGATCCCTCCGAGGTCGATCGCAATGACCCCAATATAAACGTGGTAGAGATCCCTGCAGAGAAAAAGCCTCCCCCTTCCTTCAAACAACAAGTATTTGGTGAGTGTCTCTCATACAATTCGGACATACGAACTCACGCCCCGGTAGGTTATGCCAAGGTATGATGCTGCGATATACATCGCTTGTCATTTGTTACTCATTAATTGCCTTGCCTACTTGCACCCAGGTCATCCGCGGAAAGGTCAGCCACCTGCTCATCTTCTATTGTCCTCTATTTATCTGTCTACAGGGTCTTGGTAACACAGCCACCACGGAGCAAGGGGAACGATTGTTGCGAGGTGAAGAAACCATTCCGACGAAACGCCGAGGCTCGACTTCGGACTGATATTTTCGTTGTGTCACTTACTCTATACTACGACTCGAACTATATCATCCGTCACCGTACATGCGGTCCGTACAGTAGGACATCCGAGACAATATATTTACCGATGGGGATTTATGTTCCCATTGTTAAAGTAAAATCAGTAATATACGAGATCTCCCGAATGTTCCAACTCACGCTCAACTGCTTCAGGCATATGTATTTATCTTGAAATGGGTGTTCCGTTTGAATCGTCCGAAAACATGACCAGATCAATTCTGACTCACTTTCGAAAAACTTGGATCCTGGAAAGAATGTACCAGGGTACAAAATCTCGTCCTAAGGTCTTGATTATGGCAGCTCGGGGCATTTATAAGAAGCTTTGTGGCGCTGTCATAAAGGCTAACTCAATTCCAATTTAAGTTCTAAACTTGAACTGGACACCCCCTTTCAATCGCAATACAGATAGTATAGCCCCGCCGACTCAGCATTTTTTCAGTGGACGGAAAACTACGGAAGCGACGCTTAAAGGCTTCGACCTTTTATTAGCCTGCTCTCGCTTGTAACGTTAAACCTCGCTTGGACAACTACCACCATCATGTTCTCTGCTCCCGACAAAACATCTACTTCTCCTGTCTTCGACGAAAAACATATCGGAGAGTCTTCGCCTGAAGTACACGCAACCAACCCAGTCGTCTCTAGTGCCGAGTTTGTTCTCGAAGTAAGTTTTCATGACGTAGTCCGAGTGAAGCCCATTTCAACCAATGTTGACTTTCACCACCAGCAAACAAAGATCGTCAAAATCAACGATGACGCGGTCAAAAAAGCCACACAATACGTCAGTCCAGGCTCTGATATAGCTTGAGGACGCCGCGCATCTGACTGACCCACACAGATTTTGCAAAAAGTCGCTTCCGAGTCCTATACTCCGCGTACATGGCGCACTCACCCCTTGCATATTTGCCCGCCAGAGCCGTATGACCCAGACGATGTACTCACGGGTGCATGTCTGAACTGGATATTCCTAATCTCTTCTTTGAATTTCAGTTTTTGGTCGGAAAAGGAAGGCCAGCTGGATCGGTACGGCGTT
>JABBWL010000456.1:0-40250 GCA_016758765.1 Suillus cothurnatus | reverse complement strand
CAGACCTTGCTTTTCACTCGCTTTGCATTGCGCTCGCTTTGCATATCCATCGATCCAATCTATCCGCCCCTCTATATCACTCCTTATTCTCTGCATTCCATCCGTGCTTTCCCACGACAACGCGCGCTATAAGCGCGCGCCTTCCCACGCTTCGCTTACCTTAGTGCGACTTTCCCGCACTTCGCGTTCTCATCGCGTTGTCTTGTTACTTAAGGGTCTTATGTACGACACACGTATAATGACAACACAATTATACGGGAAAGACTTCTTGCCAGTCCTTAAGTTCACGGTCTACGACTTTTCTACTTCATGGTAGATAACGTGTGAGTCTTGGGAGGGTTTACTTAATTGTCCCCTTCTTGTTTATCTCTCTGTAGATATGTTTTGAGGTTTTTTGACAGAGGAGTTAGGTATGTTTCACCCTAAGATAGATTGCCTCAATAGATAGTAGTTGGTTGGTCACGTGTCTCCCTTCCTTTGAGAGAGAAGTTTCTTAGATGTGTATCACTTAGTTAGCAGAATAGATTGTTATATAGTCAACCCCTGTAAGGTAGTATATAACTCAGAGTTAGATATGTTCACTTAAGCTTACTTCTAGGCACTTAATTTGCCTGCACTTTAACTCTTAGATACTCTCACTCGTTTTGAGAGATGACAATTGTAAAGTGGGAAGTTATTTATTCATGTGTGAAAAATGGGCTCCTTTTATACCTTTTTGGAGGCCATATTACTAAGCATGATCCATCACATGGATTTGTAAGAATGTGCTTACAAATCAGGCTCTTAGATGTGTTGAGTCAGCCTAATTACTACATAGATACTAAATAAAGTGTAATCTTACAAAGCATGAATAAAAAGTGGCATGAGTCATCACATGGATTGGTAAGAATGTGCTTACAAACCAAGTCCTTAGGTGTGGTGAGTCATCCTTCTTAGTAAGTGGATTATAAATACAACTGTAAGTCTTACAAAGCATGACGAATCATGATCAAATCATGATGAGTCAACTTGAATTCCTTACAAACCAAAGTATTTCCCAGTCACATGACAGGCTTACAAATAATCCTGGTGGCTTCTGAGAAAATCTGGTGTCCAAATAAAATACAAATAAACACAAAGAAATAGAATCTTAGGAAAGAAAAATAAGATACAGGGAAAAATAGATGTGATGAATGAAGAAAAAGAAACTAGCTAGGAAATATAGGGAAAATGGTAGAGTAACTTGGTAATAGGAAAGTGTATAGTGCCTGAGAGCTTTCCTTATCACTCCTTATCACTCCTCTTAAGTATCTGTCATGGTATGGGTTGCATACCATGCATGACAGCGTTCTTCGCGTTTCTTCGCGTTTCTTCGTGTTTCTTTGCGTTTCTTTGCATTCCTTCGCATTTGTCTCGCGTTTCTTCGCATTCCTTTGCGCATCCTTCAGACTACAAGGGTCTCTCATTTATCTGGTTCTGTGTGCAGTAGCAGTCCCCTTTAGGGTCGAACGTATCTGTCTCAGGCATAGCAGCCTAGGTGCAGCAAGACCCAACATTCTGCCTCACCAGCAGCATTGTTGATCTCACATCAAGAGAGTGATTGCGCGAGCAGCAGTCACTTAGTGCCTTCAGCGATGCCATTATTATCCCGCACAAGCAACCTCTGACTAATATTCCACTCCCTACCGATCTTGAGAAACTCCAGATATTGGCGGCTACACTCCAATGCAGAAGTACGCCAGCACTGACAACAGCCTTGGCAGAGTTGTGGGATTACATTGTCCACCTGGTGGTCGACAATCTTCGCTTATTTGCACCAGAACATTCTCGAATATGGTGGTGCCCCATGTCTGTCTTCAATTTCTCTTTGTCAGTGTCTTTTGCTGCCATTGGTCAGGATTGCCCAGCCAGTGCTTCACACACTTTGGAATATGTGGAGCCTGAACTAGAATTAGTGCGGAGACTTTTACCCGACCCCCCAACTGTTTCCTTCACCAAGATAACGAATGTTGACGCAACAAAATCGAGAGCACTGCATGCACTGCGAGACAATACTTGGCTCCATTTTTCGTGTCATGGGACACAGAAATATGAGGATCCCTTCAATTCAGCCTTTCTCATGCGAGATGAACCGCTTTCACTACTCGATATCACACAAACAGATCTGTCTCAGCATGAATTTGCATTTCTTTCTGCCTGTGATACTGCTGTCTTGCATGATTTAGGAATCATGCATGGACATGACTACTAGGTATCCCCCTAAAAGACAAAGTCTGATAGCTCAGCCTTCAGGCTAGTCAACCCATGCCTTGGCTTCAAACCTTGGTCAAACAATTCCAGTTTCCCCGTATTTATTTATATTTCTGTCCTGTCTTGAAGAAATGTCATTTGTGAGATGGGAATCACATAATGACCTAGTTGATAGTAGGATTAAAAAGAAGGTTAAGGTATTGCCTTGCCTTTGGCTTATTCACTTTGGCTAGAGAAAACCATTGAGAAAAGTTCAAAGCCTTACAAAAACCTATCCAAAAGTTCTTGGTTTCTTTTGTTCTCATTGTATTATTAGTTCTGTGTTGTTTTCTCTAGTGTTTCCTTTATCTCTTTTTCTATTAGGATGCTTTGACCCACCAGATACTTCACAAAATTGTACCTACAGGGTATGATGTCATAATGATGTCATAAGACTCCACAGATACTCCTGCAGGTATTTGTTGGTAGAAATGATATCATGATGAAGTCATGATGATGTCATCAGTTCTAGAATGTTCCAGGGAAAGTTCTGGAAAGTTCTGCTCCACACTGATGTCATAAATGATGTCATTACTCCACCCATGGAATAATCTGGAATATTCTGCTCCACATTCTGATGTCATAGCTCCATCTTTTTACTTACATAATATTCCCACACAAAATGTATATAAGGAGAGCCCATTCTCCCCCCAAAAAATAAGAAACTTAGTATCTCTCAGAAGCACATATTTTCTCAGAAAGTGAATATAGCCCCTGAAGTTTCTCACTGTACAGATAGCTGCTTGCAAAGTTAGTCCCTTTGAAGTACTGTGCAGGATTCTCCAGAGATAATTGGCCAACCAGCTTTGGTCATTGTGTACATATATTGAGACCAGCATCTCACACGTTTATAGTTATTTGACCAACCAGTCTTTGCTCCATGTATATTGCCTAGACGGTTTATCCTAGGCAAAGTTTCACCAGTTATTTGACCAACCAGTCTTTGGTCCACATATTTGCATATTGAGGACCCGCTTCTCACACATTTTGTATTTATCTGACCAACCAGTCTTTTGGTCCACATTTTCTGTCTAGTCGGATTATCCTAGACAAAGTTTATAGGTTTTATTCAAACACACAAAAAGCTCTGGCTAAGTTAATCAATTGATTGGTTTAGTGAGCCTCCCAAGAACTCACACGTTAATCTACCACGAAAAACTAGAAAAGTCATAGACTGTGTTAATCGAGGACTGGCAAGAAGTCTTATTCAAGTGTAATTGTGGTGTCATTACATTTTTACACACTTTAATTTAAGACCCTCGATTATTAAGACACTGCAGTCGGTGACTCTGATACTCCTGATGAAGTTGATACACATAGCAGCTAGCCTGCAATTTGCTGGGGTTAAAAGTGTCATTGGGACATTATGGAAGGTCAATGATAGTACTGTGCAGCGCTTAGTCGAGGCATTTTACAAAAACTTGTGCAGGGATGGCAAATGAATTCCAACCGAGCTGCCTGAGCGTTGCACAAAAGCAGTCCCAGTCATTGGCTTGCGACAAGGACATGCCCTTGGAGCAGTGCATAGTGTTCATACATATTGGCATATGATCAATTCTGTACGTCCTCCTAACCATTTTGATTAAAGCATTCTTGAGATGATCTGACGACTTCACGTGTAGCATCCAGCCATGGCTACATGCAAACATATTGCCAAGGACTCAAAATTCGATATTTCAGACTTAGGACTGTATTCCTCCACGACATGTACACCTAATTTGGACTTACATTTGCATATTCCAGTCTGTTTCCTGTTTCTTCAGAGTCAAAGGTGGCCACTCCTGAGGTGCACTGGTACTTTCTGGGTCAGGGTCAAGTTTGTGCTTTTGGTTTGAACATGGATCTGGTATATTATCTCATAATCGCAAGACAAAATTACGATGGATATGGTAGTCATGGGTCTGAATTCTGTGGATTACAGTTGATCCTGCAGCACTGAAAATGTCTGGCTACTGTTAGCATACTATATAGAATTGCTGTGCACCTGACGTGGACCTGGCAGTAATCCATCAGTCATAAGTAAATAAACAAACCGTTTTATCACAACAAAGGCATTCTTGAATATACTCCCAGCTATTGTGCAGCCGAAGATCTAGTGCTTATGAAAAGCTTGGCCTATAAATGAATGTAGATCAATGATCGTTCTCACTATTCAGAAAGAACACCAAGGATTGTATAAACAGAAAGTCAGATTGAGAGATTGCAAAGTATCTTGTCAAGGCATAAATCATACTGAAAATGATGGTATCATAAAATGTGCACACTGTGTCAGAAGAAAAGATAGATAAATGATCTATAAATTGTACGGTCAGTTGCCTTCCTGCAATATTGTTTCACAAAGCTTATTCTGCAGTGTGCAAATACTGAAGGAATGCATATAAGCCTTGCCAATCTCCAGTAAGCTCAGTGGAGCCAGGAACTTGGGCCAAAATACTCACGGCAATGGGTGTGGGTGCTCTGATAAGGGTAGTGTCTGTGTTGATGGCAGCAAGACCACTAAGTGGGTCAATGGGGATTGTCTTGCCTTGTACAGTGACTGCTGTGAATTTCAGTCAGCACACCAATAACATGGTAGAATGACAGTGCTGACAGCTAACAGTGAGCAACCAGTACAATGATGGACCAGTCAGGTTCAGGTACTTGATAGAGCCATTGCACAAACTTGAATTTGTTCCTCCAAGAGTGAGCACACCACCTGGAGCAGCACTAATCTGATTGCTTGATTGACATAACGCTCAAGGTAGAAAGAGAACAAGGGTTCAGTGAGTTCATTGGCATTATAGAGGGCTTCCCTAAAGGGGGTAGTCTGGAGGGCAGAAATCAAGGCAAATATGAGACCCATGATACCAGAGAGCCCATTGTTGATTAATCTAGAGATAATATTGGTAACAACGACTATGGTCAAAATAAAGTTAAGTCTAATCAACCCAAGTTACCGAGATAGACATATGGAGTTCTTGAGACATTTCAAAAGACCCTGAAGGTGACACTATCTTGAGCAACAATGCCTTGTGCCGACCCTGAGCCATAATCAATCTCCAGTTGAGAGGAGGTAGCCTTATATGTCGACAACTTTGAGGGGTTAAATTTGGGTATATCTGATCTGCAAGACGTGCATGAAAGTTGTTGCAACCCAAAGGTTGGAAGAGCCAGTATTGAGGACAAGATTAAAATTCTGTGGTCTTCACTGAACAAATGTTTATGAACATTGCTATGTTTTGAACTTGAAACTTATGGAGTTCCAATGCTCACAATGCCTGAATGACTGGAATCATTTTCCTGATACAATTATGGTCAATTCTGTTAGCTATGCGTGGAATCAAAATGCAAACCTCGTCTGTGATGGGAATTGTAGCAGTGCTGGCTTGCTTCAAATTCATGCTCTTCACATTCATTACTTGATAACCATACTTTCTTCACAATGCTTCGATGGCTTTTGGTAAGTTTGCAACCTGGTTGGAATAACTTCATTGCATAATTGGAGCATAAACTACACCTCCATCTGGTTGGTGAGCAGCGAGAGTGAATGGAAGGAGTGCAATAGCTACAAGGGGGAGAGAAATCATCGAGAAACACATGGAGAGGAAGGCAGCAAGGAAATATAAGAGAGGATAGTAGTGATCTGTGGCGACAACACCCATACACCGTCACTCTCCAAAAACCTATAATAGACCTCGAAATGTAGTAAGGTGTGGCAGACCTGTCCAGGCCATTCACATGGTTTTCTCATTATGTATTGCTGATCAACTAAATACTTGTCTATTTGTTCTATTGGGTGCGGGATATAACAGGCCCACATTAAAAATCTTCAAAACATAATATATATATTGAATGTACCTTAGCGTCCAGAGCTGCTATGGTTATCATGTTTATTTATTTTGAATATCTGCATATCATACCTCCATACGATTTGTCATCCCATACCTCATGCAGATATATCGTCTGTACCTCGCATAAATACGTTGTCCATTACCTTGCTTAGATATGTCGTTTGGTACTCGCCTAGATATGTTATCCATTACCTTGCCTAGATAACAGGCTCAGTAGGTCGTTGTGACATCTGGTGAAGTATATTGGCCAGATGCTGGCTCTCGTATGCTTGGGATATAGTTATCAGCAGATGCAGCAGTAAGATATATATTGTTGTGCCATCAGTCGAGTGGTAGTAGGTCACGAAAAATTGCATTACTGGTGGACTAGATACAATCATGATCGTTATGGTGTCTAAATGAATGGTAGGGGGGTATTGGATGGAGTACATGTTATGAACTGGGATAGGTTCTAACAACCTAGACTCAGAAGAGAGTCTTCGTGGTTGAGTCCGGTCTAACGACACAACGACAATGAAGTCTGCTTGCGAAGTTAATAGCTAACGACAAGGTACGACCTTGGAGTTAGGTTCAAAGGTTCAGACTAACGAAGAGGAGTGCTCTAAGTTAGAGATCGGTTCGGACGACTAAGCTTGGAGGGCCTTAGACGAAAGAAATCGAGTATCAGGTAAACCCAGTAAGATTAAAGTAAGGAACTACATAGTACAAAGGCGCATATTTATAGTGAATCCTAGGAGAGATTTAGGGCAGGCGTAACAACAAGAGACGACTACCTAATTAAGTATGTATGCGCTGTAGAGACTCAAGTCTCTACGGGCGCGTACAGACCATATAGCAAGACCTTATACTGGACCTGTTGAAGTGCGACGACCTTCGCGATTTTCGCGTTTCGCGGTTTTGGCGTTTTGGCGTTTCGACGTTTCTGCGCTTTTCGCATTTTTGCGCACTTCGCGTTTTCGCACATATCACGCACACATCGCACTTTTCGTGTTTCGCGCATTCGCATTTGCATATATCGCGCATTTCGCATCTCGCGCAATTCGCGTTTCAGATTCCTCACGTTTTCACGTATCTCACGAATTATGCACATCTCGCATTCCCACACAGTTCGCAATTCGCGCACTCACGTATCCCGCACATTTCGCATTTCCGCGCATTTTGCGTATTTCGCATTCTCGCGTTTTTCGCGCTTGACATGTGCTACTGCGCGCCTCCCTGGGATCCATCGCATTCCGTTCGCATGTTCCTGTCCTCATCCTCCAAGGTCCATTGGTGCATATCTCACTTTGTTTCACTCACATTCCATCATATATGTCTTTGCATTCCCCTCTATGTTCATTTATCTCACTAGTTGTTTATATTACATCACCCTTGTACGTTTAGCGCTACTTACTCGGCTCCGAGGCCTGGGAACTCGCTTAGCATGCTGACACGTCAGCACATAGTTAGAGGTTTTTTACTGGACTTCCTTACTATCACTTAGATTATTAGTTAGTGGGACTTAGCATCAAAAATCCATCGACTAGAGATTCCATCGTTGCATTCCGCAGAAGTCTCAGGATATTCTCGAGAATCGTATCCATTTTCCCTTCAGCATCTACCCTCGAGCTAGAGAGCCCCGCTTTCGCGTTTTTCAGAAAGTAACGCACTTCGCGATATTTTCGCGCTTTTTCCCATGCTTTGCGACTTACAGCGCGTTTTCACGCGCCCTTAGCCAGACCAAAGCCCAGTCCCACGACTCCCCTCTCCTACAGAGGAATCTTTTCTCAGTCGCAATCCCCTTGGGACGAGCTATATCTCGCATCCAGAGGAGCACTGTAGAGCTCACAGCAGTCTAGCCCTCACCCACCCATCATTCTCGCCTTCAACTGGAGCCCACCGCGAGGGGGTCATCTGAGAAGGTTGGTAGGTCATTAAGACTCACAAAGGAGCGCAAAGCAAGAGAGGAAGCCATCGAAGAATTTGAAAGAGCGATTTCTGAATCGCAAGTCGCATCCGCAGAAGAACTCCTAATCCCCGTAACGCGAACGCGCCGCGCGCGATTCTTTTCAGAACCCTCCCGCCCCGATCCATCCCTATTCGCTCCAAATCCGCGAACCCCAGTATCACCTGTAACGCCTTTGCCTAAAGACTCCTCAAAAGGCGAATCATCAGACAAATTTGAAGCGCACGACGAACCACGGAACCTACTTCCAGGAGCATTCATTAACACTCCAAAACGCGCACCCCTCTCCAGTACTAGCACCCTCTCCTCCTTAACCGCGCTAAGTTCCTCCAGCACCCATTCTCAAATCGCGACGATTACGCGAAAAAGCGCGCCAGCATTAGCAAAAGCGCCCTTCATTAAACAAGAAGTGCTCAACAGCGCGTCTGCATTACACCCCACGAGAACAAATGCGCCAGCTACCAACATCCCACCCGCTCACCCCGCATCATCCAACACCTCGCAAACAAACATGTCAGCCATACCCTTTAGAATGCCCGGGCGTGCGACCGATAAGGCGCCCAAGTTTGATGGGAAGGACGAGAGTCTGCTCATCTTCATAGATGATTACGAAGACCTTGCAGATCAAGCGCAGCTGCAGAATGCAGATCGCATAAAAGGCCTCATTAAATACGTCCCCACCAAAGACTGCAGCTTATGGGCCGGAATACCCGAAGCAAACGCGGGTGATTATGACGCGTTTATCACGGCAGTGAAGGACATGTACCCTGGATGTGAAAGTGACAAGCGCTACACAGTGAACGACTTGCAAACAGTTTCGCAAAATCGCAGCTGCAAGCCCATGACAAGCGTTGAGGCAGAAGGAGAGTACTATCGCGAGTTCACAAAAGTGTCAATACCACTCACCGCGAAAGACCGCGTTGGTAAAGTGGAATTGAACAGGCTGTATCTAGAAGGATTCCCCTCCGATGTGCAACAGCAGATCCGCACGCGCATGATGATCAAGTTCCCTGACCACCACCCGGAGGACCCATATCCCATCAAGGATGTGCGCGCAGCTGCGCGTTTTCTATTACCGGGAAATTCTTCGGTAGTTCCACTCCCGACTAGCTGCGCAAGCGCAAGGCCCATCGCCTTTGCCCCGCAATATCGCGCCTGCAGGCCCCCATTTACCAACAGCCTGCAGGTGGCGCAGTTGTCAAGCAAGAATACCACGCGAGTCGAAGCGGTGCATATTCCGCGCAAGGATGCATGTTTTGCGGTAGCAAGGAGCATTACCTCAGTCACTGTCGCGACAAAATCGCAGTACATCGAAGCTGGCAAATGTAAGGTGAATGAACACACTCAGAAGCTAGTGCTACCAGATGGCAGATGGATCCCCGGGAAGCCGCAAGAAGGATCGCTGAAGGAGCGCTTGGATCACTATCATACAAATCAGCAGGCGAACGAAGCGCTACCAAGTGCAAGCGTGACAGCGGGAATTTTTGTTCGCGCGGAACCTGAAGTAGGCGCGATTGTAGAAGTGGACTCATCCGCCTTTGCCCATACCATCGCAGATGCGAGCTCAGAGGTAGATGAAGATGAGCTAGAAGTAGAGCGTGCAGTTCAAGCGCTCGTGTTAGCGACCGCAAAACGCGATCAGAAGAAGGCAGGTAGCGCGAGTTCATCCAAAGGCCGCAATATGCGCTTTGATGGCATGGAAATGAGCAGTGGTTCGCGAACACGCCCAGGCCCCGCGTCGCGCCAGCTCGCGGATGCAGAAGAGATTGTTTCTCCAGCAGTCAAAGTGACGTCAGGGAAAGGGAAAGCGCAAGAAATCGCGAAAGCGCCCTCCGCGTCCACTACCTCGGCAAGCAAATCCAAAGAGGCAACAAAGGCGCCTTCAGTCGCATTGACTATAGAATCAGCATCATCCACTGCAACCTCGTCTTCATCCTCCTCCACGCAATATAGATATTCATTCGCACTCGAAGACAAAGATGCCGATAAACGCAGTAGTGCAGCGCCTTTTGGAATGCAATATCAACATGCCTGTTTGCGAATTATTCGCTGTGTCTCCAGATGTCCACAAACAATTTCGCGACCTGACCACCACAAAACGCGTCACTGTAGGTACCTGTGTCGGTCAACGAGCTATCTAGCCAGCAAACGACAGAAGAGTTTATGCGCGCATTTGACCAAGATCGGCTGCGAAGCGACGATGGCAAAGTGGTTGCGGATCACTTCGCGCCCTTGCACTGTATTCGCGTGGTGACAATTGGCGGTCGCGTTTTAACTTGCGTCCTAGATCAAGGCGCTGAAGTAGTTGTGATGCCTAAAGAGGTCTGGAGATCACTTGGTGTAGGATTACGCACAGACCACACTCTCAATATGGAGTCAGTCAACACTGACGAAAGATGCGACGCTAGGAGTTGTTGAGAATGTACCACTCGATTTTGGCGCAGGACCCATGTTCTTCCAGGTACAAGTCACAGAACGCGCGAACTTCGAAATCCTGTTGGGGCGACCATTCTTCAAACTCACCGCTTGCAAGACCTTCGATCTCCCAAATGGTGACCAAGATATTCTTCTAACCGACCCGAACACACGCAAGGAGTTGCGCCTTCCTACTCAGCAATGGGTAAAACGTTGCAGTCGCTGTGTGAGTGGACTGCCGTGTCCGCAACACGTGCCAAAACCACGCTTAGAGGAAGAAATGGAGGAGAAGGATTTTTAAGAATCGATGATCCACAAGCTTCGCGAGGAGACCCTTATACGTCTTACATCACCCCACCCGAGTACTCATTTCCATCCCGTAAAGGCGCGCAGTTCTTTCACCTCTCCGCGTCATCGCGCAAAATTCGCGAAACTTGCGAAACACGCGCTAGTCGTTCGCGCGAACCGCTTTTAACAAGCGATAGTCCATCAGTCTCCATACTTTCATATTCCCGTTCCCCCTCCAATCCGTTATCGCATCCGCATTTATCGGCGCATTATGCGCATTTATCGTCCACCCTGCTCCATTTTAGACCGTGAGGCTATTAATGCCTTTTTATCCGCGTATTCATATGATCATTCGCGCCACGCCCTGGTTTATAAACCAGTCGCGAAGAAAGTGCGCACCGTGCCCACCACTATGCCTGCAGAGTATAGAGTAGTGCATCAGTTACCAGAGGACCTGTTGGCTGGCATGCCAGAACTGCCTACACACCCGCCCGAATTCATTCCTGGTTCGCACTTTACGCGCGACCGCGCGAATAAGCTCAATTTAGATCCCGCAAACTGGCTATGGCCAGAAGAGCTAAAACTCATAAGATGGCTTGTGCGTACCACGAACGCGCTTTTGCGTGGTGCGCCTCTGAACGCGGTCGCCTCAATGAGACTTATTTTCCGCCTTATAAGATCCCGACTGTACCACACACCCCCTGGTCTCAGCGGAATATTCCTATTCCACCCGCAACGCTTGGCGAAGTTATACGCATTATTAAGGAGAAGATTGCCTCGGGAGTTTATGAACCCTCAACCGCAGCATATCGCTCACGCTGGTTTTGCGTCGTCAAGAAAGATGGAAAATCGCTGCGCTTAGTGCACGACTTGCAGCTGCTGAATGCGGTTACAATTCGCGATGCGTCTGTACCACCATTTGTCGAACATCTCGCGGAATCATTCGCGGGGTATGCAGTGTATGGGATGATGGATCTATACTCAGGATATGACCAGCGCGCGCTCCACGAGGAATCGCGCGACTGACAACTTTTGGTACGCCGCTAGGTCCGCATAGATTGACGACCTTGCCCCAAGGACACGCGAACGCGGTGCAAGTCTATCAAGGCGATACTGCCTTCATCCTTCAGCACGAGATTCCGGACTATACGTCGCCCTTTGTTGACGATGTGCCCGTCAAATCAGTGAAAACGCGCTATCAGCGCGCGGACGGTTCTTACGAAACTATACCCGCAAACCCAGGCATCCGGCGCTTTATATGGGAACACTGCATCGTACTCAATCGCATTTTACAGCGCCTAGAAAACGTAGGAGCTACAGTATCCGCGACCAAGTTTGTACTGGCCGCGCCAACCGCAATCATCGTTGGCCACAAGTGCACATTCGAAGGCCGAGTACCCGAAGACTCCAAAGTGCAGAAGATTCGAGATTGGCCTGAACCCAAGAATGCCACGCATGTGTGCGGGTTCCTGGGGACATGCGGAGTGCTTCGCATTTTCATCCGCAATTTTTCGCGTATCGCACGCCCGCTAATCAACCTCACGAAGAAAGGATGTACCTTTCGAGTTTGGAGACGAGCATCGCGAAGCGGTGCAAACCCTGAAGGACTCAATATTAGAGTCCCCCGCATTGAGATGCTTGGATTACGAATGCGATTGCGAAGTTATCCTCGCAGTAGACACGTCAGTAGTCGCAGTAGGATTTATCCTGCTTCAATTAGGCGAAGATGGAAAACGCTATCCAAACCACTTCGGATCAATCGCGCTTAGCGAGGTTGAGAGCCGCTACTCTCAGGCCAAGCTAGAACTGTACGGCCTTTTTCGCGCTTTGCACGCAGTTCGCGTTTACATCTTTGGCATCGCAAATCTCACGGTTGAAGTTGACGCGAAGTACATCAAGGGCATGATCAATAACCCTGACTTGCAACCAAACGTGACGATCAACAGATGGATCGCGGGGATCCTCCTTTTTCAATTCAACCTTGTCCATGTACCCGCCGCGAAGCATGCAGGCGTTGACGGTCTTTCAAGAAGACCTCCTGCAGAGAACGATCCAGAGGAAGATGATGACCATGAGGATTGGGTCGATCGCGCATACTCGTTTGGAGTCACACTTCTGAATGAGAGAATGCACCAAGTAGATGCGGCAGGTGCGCGAATAACGCGAACAGTGCATAACGCGCCATACGCGTGGCGCTTAGCGCGTTTACCAGACATGTGCGTTTTCCTAGATATCATTGACGCGAAGAAGGACGAACCGCCCATACCCCGATCCAATGAAGCGCAAGTGCTAGACGCGAAAATGGTCGCGATCAAACGCTTCCTTTATTCGTGCAAGAAACCTGTAGACCTTTCAGATGAGGAATTCAAGTCATTCGTGCATTAT
This sequence comes from Suillus cothurnatus, assembly GCA_016758765.1. Lineage (NCBI taxonomy): Eukaryota > Fungi > Basidiomycota > Agaricomycetes > Boletales > Suillaceae > Suillus > Suillus cothurnatus. Next base: position 27,119 of record JABBWL010000456.1, on the reverse strand, counting down.
GCGGCGCGCTTCTTCATTCTGGAAGACAATCTATGGCGCAGAGACCCCCAAGGCAAACATCAATTAGTCGTCGACCTGCGCAAACGCTACCACATTCTGAAGGAAGCGCATGATGATTTAGGACACAAAGGAGTATACGTGGTGCACATGCGATTGCTCTTGCGATTTTGGTGGCCGCATATCATTGACGACGTTAAATGGTACACGCGCACATGCCACGAATGCCAAGTGCGGCAAACGCGAAAACTCCATATTCCGCCAACCGTTCCTATTCCCGGAGGACTATTTCGCAAAGTTCACATTGACACCATGAAGATGCCTCGCGCAGGAGGATTTGAACACCTCGTGCAAGCACGTTGTGCGCTCACTGGATACCCGGAATGGCGCATGTTGCACAAAGAAACTACAAAGACGCTACAAGCATTCGTCTTTGAGGAGCTCCTGTGCAGATGGGGACCCATTACCGAAATCGTGACCGACAACGCACCCGCATATAGACTCGCAGTCGACGTATTAGCCGCAAAATATGGTGTACATCCAATTCGCGTTTTGCCATACAATTCGCAAGCCAATGGTATTGTTGAGCGCAGGCATCGCGATGTCCGGGAGGCCATCATGAAAACTTGCGAAGGAGATGATTCACGATGGTATCAAGTCGCCCACTCCGTGTTTTGGGCAGAGCGCGTTACTGTGCAGAAAGCGACGGGGCTGTTGCCTTATTTCATGGTTCACGGCGTAGAGCCAATATTTCCATTCGACCTTGCAGAAGCGACATTCTTAGCGCCTTTACCTGAAAGGGGCGCGTTTACGACTACAGACCTGATAGCTTGGCGCGCTCACCAATTGCAAAAGTGCACCGAAGATCTCACCGCTATCAAGGAAAAGGTACTCAAGGCGCGCTATAGCTCCATTCGCGATTTTGAGAAGCGCTTTCACGCATCCATCAAAGACTACGATTTCGCGCCAGGCGCATTAGTACTTGTGCAAAATTCAAAGGTCGAATATGAGTTGAGCAAGAAGACGAAGCCGCGGTATCTAGGCCCTATGGTTGTCGTAAGGCGCACGAAGGGCGGCTCATATATATTGGCAGAGTTGGACGGCGCCATCTCTAAACTGCGATTCGCCGCGTTTCGCGTTATTCCCTATATCGCGCGAAACCCCACGCGCATCGCGGTGACTAGCGTCACTGGCATGAACAACACCGAATTAGATCGCATAGCCAATGAAGATGATATCGAGCCAGAAGAAGAAGAGCCCGAAGATGCGCTAGATGTGTAGCGCACACACCCAACCTCCTCGCTGTAAATGTCCGCAAGTCTGTATATGATTTCCCTCCAGAAAACATATTCCACCCAAAAATAACCCAATAAAAACATCAAGAAGACCATCTAACGCGAAAAACATACATTCCTATAATACTCCCTGTTTATCTCTCTCCACCCATTTTGTTTCTATCGCATATAACACGCATCGCTTTGAACATATAGCCAACAACCCTACTATATTCCACATAATCGCCAATCATATTATTTCAGTTCAGACTGTTCCACACGTGTCAAATCAACCTCATCGCCACCCCGCGCGATTTCGCGACTTTCGCGATTTTCGCGGTGACGCGACTTTCGCGATTTTCGCGGTGACGCGACTTGCGAATTTCGTGAATTCACAAATCGCGCAAGTTACGCAATGCATTCCAACACCTCACTCCAATGAGATACCCGCAAGAATTACGATATACCACCGCTGCATGGCATTCGCAAGATACGCAGTTTGCGATAATTGCGGTTTCGCGGTCACGCACTTACATCATGTTGCGATATCTCGCGCGGTTCGCGAAATTCACGCTTTGACACGCCACACCAGATCGCCATGACAATTCGCGCTGAATCCGCATGCGCAATGAAAACGCGAAAAGGCGCAAACCCAGAAAACACGAAACGCGAAATGTTCGCATATCGCACGAACTGCGCGTTTTGCACCGCTAATGACGCAATTCATATTCCCTTAAGCGTACCTACTGATAATGATTTTTCTTCTCAGTTTAGCATCAATGGACGTGGACAGAAGACTTGGGCATGCGAAACGCGAAACGCGAAGAACAAGATATATTGAGCGCATTGGCGCTTTGGCATAGGCTATTCTACAGGCGCATTGGCGCTAAAGAGGAGACAAGTATTCAACTACAAAACTTAGTCCAGGAACGCCAACTCTAAGTCCAATTTGGACAACTCCTGGGACATCGCGTAGGACTGGGTAGAAAGCGAAATTAGGCGACTTTGCTGAGCGCGCGAGTTCTGGCGCATCCCGCAGATGATAGACTTGAGATGCTCATTCTCAGCCCTCAAGCGCTCCAACTCAGAACCGGATCCGCTGGCACCGTCAGTAGGAACGCTAAGGCTGCTTGCCTTACCCTTGCCCTTGCCAGTCGCGCGCCTAGGCAAAGCTTTCACAGCGCGCAAAGCGCGAATGGGTACCTCCTTTTCCTCTACCTCAGACTCCCCAGATGAGAAGATCTCCATTGCGTCAATGGGTGGGGAGGACACGGTTGCAGGCGCGACGCCAGAAACCGACTCAGCAGCAACCGCGGTATCAGGTGCGGACTTCCTTTTGCGACGCGCCGCAGTAGCCTTCTTTGGAACCCCTACAGCCAAGAGCGCATTAGCCAGAGTCAGTGCTACGCGAAAAACGCGAACTCACGAGGACGCGAAAATGAACAAGCTTGATGCGATTCACTGCAAGCCTCACAGCGCTTGCCGGGTCTACCAATGCAAGCTGTCTCACTCTCAGTGCATCTTCCGCAGGGATCGGGCTTGGGAACAGACATCCGCGCGCCACGGCGCTAAACACTCAGTAAAAAGTCGCGAAGCAGGATAGAACTACTCACCATGACCAGCACCTCTTCAGCATCCTCCCTAGCGTCCCCAGCATCCTTCTTTGCAGTCAAGACGACCTCCGCGATTAGTTTCTGTTGAGCGCGCCTCATGCGCACAGGGGTAGAAGGCGCCGGCTCAGTAATGGCCTTTTTCTTCATCGCGCTAATCTCATTCACGATCGCTTTGGCAGCGCGTGACCAGTGTCGTCCAGATCGAGGGTGATTTGATGAGCAGCCACGTCAGCTGCAACTTTGCTAAAATATGCCTACAAACGCGCCAATCAGTACACAAAACGCGCAGAATCAAGTATCACTCACGCTTAGTTCATTCCAACCCCTCAGCCAAATCTCCCTGTCCTCAAACAAATCCGGCTTATCATCAGGGATGATCAGGACTTGAGTCGCGAGTTTCTCGCGCAAAGCGGCCCAAACGCGACGCGCTTTGGCCTCTGGGGTCTCCTCAACTTCCATGGGAGGAGTAGCAGCCCTTGCTGGAGGAGATGGGCGCTCCTCAGGCTCAGGAGTGGGAGTGGTTGCCAGCATGGATGGGTTGAAGGGTGCCATTGATACAGTTGAACGCGACTGATGAGATGGATAAGGGAGAAGCAGCAGATTAGAAGCATCGCGCAAATTTTTGGCCCACCCCCCCTCCATTTGGCGCGATGTTCACGCGATCACATGACGTCACCCAGCGAAATTCACTAAGTCCAAATGCGCTATACAGACTGACTGAGGACAGTCAGTAGCCAAGTCCCCCGCAGATGTAGAGACTCAAGTCTCTACGGGCGCGTACAGACCATATAGCAAGACCTTATACTGGACCTGTTGAAGTGCGACGACCTTCGCGATTTTCGCATTTTCGCGGTTTTGGCGTTTTGGCGTTTCGACGTTTCCGCGCTTTTCGCATTTTCGCGCACTTCGCGTTTTCGCACATATCACACACATCGCACTTTTCGCATTTTCGCATTTTCGCGCGTTTCGCGTTTCGCATTTCGCATATATCGCGTCTTTCGCGCATTTCGCATCTTGCGCAATTCGCGTTTCAGATTCCTCACGTTTTCACGTATCTCACGAATTATGCACATCTCGCGTTCCCACACAGTTCGCAATTCGCGCACTCACGTATCCCGCACATTTCGCATTTCCGCACATTTTGCGTATTTCGCATTCTCGCGTTTTTCGCGCTTTGACATGTGCTACTGCGCGCCTCCCTGGGATCCATCGCATTCCGTTCGCATGTCCTGTCCTCATCCTCCAAGGTCCATTGGTGCATATCTCACTTTGTTTCACTCACATTCCATCATATATGTCTTTGCATTCCCCTCTATGTTCATTTATCTCACTAGTTGTTTATATTACATCACCCTTGTACGTTTAGCGCTACTTACTCGGCTCCGAGGCCTGGGAACTCGCTTAGCATGCTGACACGTCAGCACATAGTTAGAGGTTTTTTACTGGACTTCCTTACTATCACTTAGATTATTAGTTAGTGGGACTTAGCATCAAAAATCCATCGACTAGAGATTCCATCGTTGCATTCCGCAGAAGTCTCAGGATATTCTCGAGAATCGTATCCATTTTCCCTTCAGCATCTACCCTCGAGCTAGAGAGCCCCGCTTTCGCGTTTTTCAGAAAGTAACGCACTTCGCGATATTTTCGCGCTTTTTCCCATGCTTTGCGACTTACAGCGCGTTTTCACGCGCCCTTAGCCAGACCAAAGCCCAGTCCACGACTCCCCTCTCCTACAGAGGAATCTTTTCTCAGTCGCAATCCCCTTGGGACGAGCTATATCTCGCGTCCAGAGGAGCACTGTAGAGCTCACAGCAGGTCTAGCCCTCACCCACCCATCATTCCTCGCCTTCAGCGCAACAAGAGATAAACGATCCAAGAAAGAAAACGTAAGTCATCTAGCGACAGCAGGGAGCGATCGTGATGTAATACAATGAGTAAAGAAAATGAATGGGAGGCAAGCCTACTGTAACAGTACACGGATGGTGTTGTTCCCTTGCCCATTCTGAAGGAGCTCATGGTGGATAGGCTTCATGAGGAAGTCCAGCAGCTGACAGAATGGACGGGTCCTGATTATATGCTTATGTATCAGTAGAGCACAAGTGAGCAATGAAAATATTCATGTGGTCCAAAGCAGCTCAGTCTGGATTGTTGTCTGCCACTGGGGATTGTAAGTGGAAAGTAGCTTCAGAATGGTCCTTCTCCCAGGGAATTCAGCAAGGTCTTGCTGGAAATACTCGACAAGGATGCTATGTAACAATGAGCAACGATACAAAGAGTCAAACAGTGAGAAACTTACTTCCGAGTGGCATTCTCATATGCGGTGTCATAATCCCCCCCCTCCTCAATGTCTGCCTTTGCCTCTGCCTTTGCCATGTTGTGAATGGCTTCAAGTGAATCATCCACAAAGTTCCAAAACTTGGTGGAGGTGTACTTGGGATGCTTTCTGTTACCTCCAAATCCTGAGCCCTCAGTATCAATGTCTCCTTCCTCTGCCCCACTATCCTGCCCATTGTCCCAATTCTCATCCTCATCTCCATCAAGATCGATGTTGCCACTGTGATTGGGTACATCAGTATCAGCTCCTGCATTGTCTCCATTATCCAAAGTGCTTTCTGGGTTCTTGCGGACTTCATCGACATTTTCTTGGACAGTGGGCTCATCATCCAGTTCCATGTCGATGTTGAGGGCCTCTCCAACTTTGATGCGAAGGTCCCTGTGGAGTGAAGAAAGGAGTGATGGAGAGTAAAGTTTCTTCAGTGGTATATTCTTGTAGTCACCCCTGCCAATAAGGAAGATGTGCAAACAGCGCCGCTAGAGTCCCATCATTAAGAATAGTATGTAGATTACAATTCAGAGAATGAAGCATACCAAAATAGCATATCTGTTCCAGTGGGATGCGTCAACCTCGATGCAGCTATGAGCGAGAGATTTTGCAGTATTGTTAAGGTCGTACTCAAAGGATATTGGATCTGAAGGGCTTCAGCCTCAGCTCGTACACTGTGCCCCTTTCCCGAGTATAGCCCCTTATTTCAGGGTACTATACTTATTGTATCCAAAGATCCGGATGGCTATTGTAGCGTATCTGAAGGTCCGGGTGTAGAGACAGACATATACAAGAGTTTATATACGATAGGATTAAGTGAAAGGCTATGCACAAAGTATTGCAATGTATAAGCAACACTTATTAGAAGTCAAACATAAGCCGGAGGTTAATCACAAGTGAACGGATCAGTAAAACATAGCCAGAAGTAAGAATAACCAATATACCGGAAGGGAAGATATACTAAATGGAGGAAATAAGCAGTGTTTAACATTATATGAACAGTATATGAATGAAGAAGCTTATCGTGACAGATCCGATACGGATCTGTGGATCATATCTGATCGGATCTGATATCTGGAACGTCAGATGAGAAGTGCAAATGTATGGGATATGACAAGTATCCATGATACTCAAGTGCTTTGAGATTGATAAAACCAGCTAAAGGAGTTCAGAACAATTCTGCATTCTAGTATATATACAACGGACCTTGGTCTTGATATTGCTGCATATGCAGGCAAGTAGGTCACTGACAACAGTCGAGAACTGTGCGCTGAGCTCAACATCTTCGAATGGTGACTTTGGAATTTTGAAAACTTTGTTGTGTGTCTTGATGAAATCCTGGCATGGTTTTCAGCCACTACTTGTTTGTCAAAATAAAATAAAATATACCATTATGTGCTCATGCATGTCGGTGACATACACAGTGAGATTGGGTGATAGCATGCATGCTGTTAAGCGGTTCTGAAGTGCTGACTGCATTGCAAATGATCAGCTTCAACACACATCACAAGACGACATCAACAAATACCTTGAAATCTTTATATTTCAGTAGCTCTTTCAAGTCATTGAGTATGGTCTCCCTGTTCGCAACACTATTAAGCAACATGTAAACTTTAAGATTGATGAGCATGTAGAAAATGCCTCCAGTCTAAAAACGTGTCAGGAAGAATTTGTAATAGCGATAAGAAAATCTTACATCAATAAAATCATGGAGGGACTTCTCAGAGACACCCTTCTCCTCAGCGACCCTTGTAGCATATACCTTGAGTCGTTTTGACACTCTGGGCATAAGCAGAAATGGGTTACTATGGTCAGCACTAAATGACCTTCAGCGATGGATGCCTGCACTGATAGGCTCATCCAACTTGTCAGCAGGTGAATGAGAACGCGAGGAAATGTCATATCCCAGATTCTGGACCTATCATATAGTCGGATTTATGGACTAATCCTTAGATTATGATTCTAGACCTCATCCATAACCAGTTCCAGTCTCATCCACTATCGCAATTGTCCAACTACCAACTACCGCTCATCCGTCCGATCTGATATATGGATCCGATCCGATATGCCTATCCACTCCGGATCCGATACGATAAGCTTTCTTATCCATTACCTGTCCATATAAGATTAACAGCCTATTCCTTTATCCGATATGCCTAACCACTCCGGATCCGATACGATAAGCTTTTCTTATTCATTACCTGTCCATATAGCATTAACACAGCCTATTCCTTTATTCGGTATTCTCTACCTTTCGGATAACCGGTTCTATACTTACCCGATATCTTCGCTACATGTCTATTACCGGTACTCGGTTGTTTACCTATCCGATACGCTTACTGATCCATTATCCTTTGACTGTGCTAATGTACATAGCCTCGGACACTGCCTCTGATAATTCTGTTAGCTACCTACAGTATATAAACTCTTGTACATCTTGATAGATCCTCAGTTCGAATATTACAGTCTTGCAGCATTCTTGTCCTCGCACATTAGTGTTGTAAGGACCCCTTCTCTATCCTTTGGGCCTAGGGATTGATTCCCTAGGCCAGAGCTCCGCTCTTCCGCGTTTCCGGACTTCATCCATTTCCGGATTCTATCTTAAGCCTAAAGGATTGTATCCTTAGGTTAAAGTCTTGCCTTTCCAATACTCGCACTCTTTACGATCCTTATCCAACTCCATCTCTACCTAAAGGTAGTCCATATCTGTCCGTGTCCGCTCCGGAACCCCTATCCAGAACTCCGGACCACTATTCCTGCCTCGGACTGTGTCCGTTGCAGTATCTCTACCCTATGTCTTCACTAAGGATTGATACGTGCGTTTATCCCACTTCCTATCAAGTGGATGGAACTCCATCCGAGTTTCCGATACTCATCCGGAAGTTTCCCGCACTCATCCGGACAGTTCCCGCGCTCATCCGGAAGTCCTTCAGACGCTCCACCAGAGTTGTCTGCCTCCGGAGTCCTCTGGACTTCGTTAGGACTTATTGGACTTTATCCGAAATTAAGGGCACCATACTCAGGTGAGGGGCACAGCATACGAGCTGAGGCCAAAGCCCTTCTGAGTCAGTCATACTCACCCCTCTGAGAGATTGTATGCACCGGCGTGCCACGGTCTTTAACAGGAAACCTGAGTATGAATGGTGCTACCAGCAACTTGACTTCAAGAAGCTGCGCTTGTCGGCCTTGTTATTGTCTGGACTAGTGGTGAATGTGCACAACTGATGTTTCTTGAAGATCTGCATGCTGAAGGAGTTTGGACAGAGGGTGAATGACTCCTGCCTTGAGGCCCCACAGCATCATGTGGTGCCAAAAGACTGCCTGAGGTGTTGGCCCATGAATTACCTGCAGATTGGGAACCTGTTCTAGAATGCACAGGAAAATGCTGGAGCATCATCCTGAGAGAAGTGAATGCAGAAGAACTTCACAGGTGCGTGCTCAGGCTGTTCACCAAGGTGGCAGCTGATGCAGACTCTATTGATTGGTTTTGGTTTTGGTTTTGGCTCAGTGTTTCAATTACCAATTTTCATGAACAGTTTGTAAATTGTGCTGAGGGTGATGAAAAATAGCAGGGATAATTTATAAGAGTATTACAGTAAATAGTATGAATATCATTGTCTCAAACAACCAGGGGCCATCACTGATATCTAGCGGGACAAGAGCTGCAGAATTTGTTGCCAATGTCATGGTCCTCGAGGATATGTCATACCAAATTGTGAAAGGGGGGTACTGACTCGGTGGGTTATGCTCCTGAGCATGCTGGGGCTGTTGATGATAAGATGTGTGAGGCAAGGACATGTAGGCCTGTGGTGCAGGCCTATACATATCTTGTGTTTGTTGATGAGTCGGACGAGTGTATGATTGAGATGGACAGTATGAGTATGATTGGGGTGGAGGAGGGTATGATTGGGATGGAGGAGGGTGTGATTGAGGCAGAGGAGGGTATGATTGGGGTGGAGGAGGGTATGATTGGGGTTCAGGGCGGTAAAGGTGTTGTGGGGGAGGCGCAAAGCGGACTTGGTGTTGCTGGGCCAAGGCTGAATCACTGAAAGTCCTTGAACCCTACTGAGTAGACGCTGTGTGGCCAGAAGGGCCAGCTATGGCATTTTGAGTCTCTGGCTGCTTTTTCCTCGTGCGCTTGGACCTTTTGCCTTTGCCTTTGCCTTGGGTGCAGGCTTCTGCATTTTAGTGGGAGCATGATCAAAGGCCAAAGGAGGTGGTGCTGACAGGACCTGAGCATCACCGCCTTCGCCATCATCTGCTGGCTGGGACACATCTCCATTGGCCTGCTTCGCTGCTCTCTTGTCTCGCAGTTGATGCAAGGCCACTGCATGAGCTTCAGCCACATTCACAACCCTAATTGGGGTTTTGCAAAGTGTATCTGGGATGATGAGTAGGATGTGTTTGTAGTTGTGAATGGAGTATACATTGAGAAAAAACTTTGGAGTCAACTCATGCTTCATCACAGCCTTCGTTCGAGAAGTTTCAGCTTGTTCTTGATGTAGGGGCTTTTGATAGATGTCCACGCACCGTGAATCGATGCAATTGTGCTGGAGGTTGACTATGCAGATGAGATCCTGTGAGCAGTGGTGTAAACACTAAGTTTACATACAAAAAATACAACTTACAATGCCGGCCGCAACGACTTTGTTATCCATAAGAGTTAAACACAGCAGATGAAGGGAAGGGTGCAAGGTATCTGCGAATGTAAAGAGCTGGAGGGCAATATGTTCTGCTGTTTGGCGATCATTGAACACGACCAATATGCAGCTGAATGCAGCATCATTGTCAGTTGGCAGGTACAATGAAAGTCAGAAAAACTAGCCTCACCTTTCCATCTGCTGGATGTTGGAAGATAACATGGCCTTCCGAGTGCACATGTTCTCCTTGACGTGTCACCATGGACTTTCCAAGATGATGGGTGACACCAGGCCGATCAGTTCGAAGGATCTTGGCACAACGAGTAGTTTTCCATGGGACTGCATCCTTTTGTGCAGTCTTTCCTGCTGCAGTGGGGGTAGTTTCAATTTTTCCAGATCCTATGTGTAAATTAGTAATGGTCATAGAATGGCACAGCGAATCATTGGACTGACCAGATATTGGCATGCTGCAACCAGAGTTTGGTATCCCGAGGAGTCGTCCTTGTTCTGGATGCTCGTCACAGTATCCTAGAACCATCTCACCCCCTTGAACCCAAGTCTTGACCATTGGATCATACCAGTATCCACCTGTGGTAATGTGCTTCATAATGTCTTGCTGAGAAAAAGTCTTGCAGGAGTCTCTACTGGGCACCTGACAGTTACTGTAAATGCAAGATAAATGAAAGACGTGATTAAACGACTTGTATCTCTCAGTAGAAAAAACAATGTTAAGGAAATCTTCAATTTTTCGAGACAGGTTTGCCTGTCTCACAAACGTCAAAGGTGAAAGCTTCCAGAGGTAAAAACTTACCAGATATACTTCTGTATCCACAATTTTGGTGTGCCATATCAGTACGACGAGTTCTCCCATCATTGTCCAGGTGTCAAGGACAGTTGGTGGAACGATGTTGTGAATAATGAAAGGCATCACTTGAGCAAGACTTTTGAAGTGCTTGCATATTAAACCACCTTTGTAGTGGCAAATGTAATCTGCATTGAGACATGAAGCATTCAGTCCATCCTTGTTGATGGACTCAAGCCGATACTGAAAAACACTGAGGAGCTTGGCTTTTTCAAGGAGAAAGATGGTTTGCCCCCAGAAGTATTTAATGACACCAAGAAGTATTGTATGAAGGATCTTGGTGGGCATGTCCAAATGAATATCCAAGCCTGCAAATAACTGAGTGTAACATCACTATCAACAAAAAATGAACCTTCCATCCCAAGAAGTGGATTGATAACATCATTGAGTCCTCTGCCTTTCATGAGGTCTTCAAACTCTTTCTGAAGCATGGCCTCAATCGCAGTTTCAGACAGTGCTTGAGACCCTGCAGTGCATTTTCGAAGCTTTTTGCCAAGCTTAACTAGAGTGTTGAGAATCAAACTTGAAGCAGAATCTCAAATTCCAGTCATTGACACTGAATTCTGGAGTTTCGTTGATGTGCCTGACTTGAAAGCAGTCTCAAATTGTCATTGAATCTCTTGAGCGGTACCTTCTGGAGTCTGGAGATTGCCTGCCTGCGAGCACATGTCATTGAATTGAAGGCACCACAATAATATACCTACCACGAAGATACTTTCATAGCCGGCTGTAGATTCCTTATGTTGCTTGGTCCCGCCAACATCACAAGTCCTGCAAAAGTAATTACAATTGAGCCCTGCATGGCTACACTCCTCAGCCTGCATTGGATTGTCTCCAGCAACAAATAGCCCGTAAGGGATGAGCATCACCTCTTCGTTATATTTGCAGTCCCACGCGACAACCCCAGATTTGGCTGCGTCACTGCATATATTGAGTGATACTATGTGACAGACAAATAGATAGAACGTACCACATTGATTCTTTCATTGCGCGCATCAACTCCATGGGCGGAGCATGGGGAGATGACGCAACAAATCGCACAAAAAACTCTTTTTCAATTATCTCTCGAGGCAAATTGGCGTTGGACATATATATGGCGTGGTGTTTGTTCCACTGTTTCAAATATTGCCCGACACGTCATCCATGAAGATGATCAGGGGAACGGTATGTACCATTCGACCTTTGGACTTTGCACGGCATCAGTGATTGTACATATAGAGGCAGAGATGACGCACATCAATCCATTCAACAACTTGACCCAATGCATATAATACTTTGTCAGAGTTCTCACAGGTTTAGGTGTCATCCATGGAAGGTCTGCAGCACCCAAAAAGAACCACTGCGGAATAAAGTAGCCTCTGGTTGAATCCTGCAACAACTTGTCTGTGATATAAATACTCCCATGTACCCAAACTGCTGGTGGTGATGGCATATCAAGCAGCATTTTTGTCCCATTGAAAACCTGTGACATGCCTTTGCCGCTGTCCTCAGGATAGTCCTGCATGGCGAGTCGTGTGAGAGGGTTTGCGTAGTCCTTTAAATGATGTTAGCATACTGACAACACAGAGAAGCATCTGACAAACCTTCGTGATCGCTTTTGCAATGCTATTGATATAGAAAACATTACCAGAATGAGAAGTGACCTTCTTGGTCGGATCGCCCACCAGATCTTCCAGGCATGTGTTAAGCTTTTTGAGTGTGCTGAGTGTAGGAAGGTTTTGGGCACTAAGCTCCTTGGCCCAGTTCAAAACTGCCTTCTTCTGAGCTTCAGAAAATGGGAGGCAGGGAGAGCTGAATAAGAGAAAAGTGATGAAATGCTTGGCATGGCCGTGAGCATCAAGTATACTGACACAATGAATGACTCACTGCTTTTGATGGGAAGGGATACAATGGAATATCTGGAGAGACAGTATGGATGGTACTTGTTGCTTCTTGAAATGTGTCATCTACAAATGCTGCTAAGTTGGGAGTACCAAAGTGCAGGATCAAATAGTTGACTCACCAGGGATTTCGATACCAAAATCAGGTACACTATCATTGGCAAGCTCTTGCTCCTGATTGGTAGGGACAAGGGGTGTTGTGAAGGGAATATTTCCTGAGGCAAGATATGACTGGAGTTCAGCAAAGAGGTCTGTAAATGGTCTATCAAACTGGAGTGTCCGACTGCCATTCATGTCATCCCACAGATTGAATAGAGGATACTCAGAATCCACTTCATCCAGCGCTGAGTTGGGTACTGCAGGTGGTTGTATATCAATAGGTGCATCACGTGCATCGATTGGTGCATCAAACGCATCAAGGTCCATGTCGAAGCAATCAATGGGGGAATTTGGAGAATCGGGACCACTGGCAGATGTAGAAGCATTTGTGCTACTGCCAAGGCGCTGCTCCATACCAGGCAAATGTGAAAGTCTTGCCTGTTTATTCTTTGCAATCTTCACATGACAAACATGCACCTCTCGCTTCAGATGCTTGGTAGCATTGCGAATCTCCATCATACAATAGGTGCCACCTTTCTTGGGGCAAACTGTGCAAAAGACACATCAGGAAATTGGGGAGTGGGAAGTGCCAGACTGATAGAGGATGATCAAGTTTGTATCAGCTAGTTGAACAATAGTCAGACTTGACAATAAATGGTCATGCCAGTGTGAAATTGACAGAAGGTGACCAAATCTTTGTCAACTAGTGGAGTAATAGCAAGATTAGATAGTCCATTGTAAGTAGTTGTCAGACAAGTGCAAGATTGACTTATGATGGCCAATTATTTGTCAATCAGTGGTTTGATGGTTAGACACTGACTACAAAATCGGCTAGGGATAAGAAATTGTAAAACAAATCTAATTCCATCGAACGTATGTATGTCTGTCTCGCAAACTGTAGATAAATCATTGAAGGAAGTCACCTCTCCCCAAAATAAAGGCTACCCACTGTCCCCGAAGCTAAATCCAAATGCCAAGCTGATCCTCAATCTTTTCTCCCTTGAAACCATCCAGTGGGTGTGGACTGCAGGTATTTGTCCACATGCCTGGGAAGGTAATTTTCTCTGAAGCACATGGCTGCACGAGGAGTTTGCCATTGCAGGCACAGAAGATGAGAGCTCAGTGCAGGAGACTGGATAAATTTCAGTGACCAAGTTCAAATGACAGGGAGAGCGACTCACTCAAAATGAACGTTGATTTGGTGAAGGGTCAACAATTCTGCTGGCTAGCAGAACTATGTTGGGTGAATGCTGCCTAGCTGCTATTCAACTCAAGGGTTTCTGGACTAAGCTCAGGGCTCAAGAGAGAGAGAGTGTGTGTGTGTGTGAGAGAGAGAGAGAAAGAGGGATAATATGAAAGTATCACTCCAGACAATGAGGATAAGACTGTGTATCAGGAGCTGTATAGTGAGCTATTAAGCTACTACTAAAACTAATAAGCTGCAAGTCTGGGGAAGCTACTGAATCCTAGAAGGAGAGCTACCAGAACTATAACTGAAAGTCTAGCTAATGAGTGGAAGTATAGGGCGAAGATTTGGTGATTATGTAAGCAGTAAAAATGCGGACATAAGCAATGAAAGTAAGGTGAGAGAAGCTAAGTAAAAACTGTTAATACCAGCCCAGAGGGAAACTAATCCTTACATCGGCATCAAAAACGTATAAGAGTTCCATGAAAGCAATTGAGATGACAGTGTGTGAGAGACGTGAACAACAACATAGATATCAGCTTATGAGCGAGGGAGGCAGGATGGGCAAAAATGTCATGGGTGACTACCAACACACTCAGAGCAGCTTCATAATAGAACAAACGTGATGGTGATGGTTGGATAATGGTGCTTGGAACAACAATGATGTATGAAACATTATTGGATTAGGGTACATGTGGGAAAGAGGAGTTGGGTACTTGGGGTGTGAGCACCATTACGATCTATAACGTGCCTTGATATCGATGAGTTGTTTAAAAAGGTCTGAGTTGGTCTGACCAAGAAGATACAAGTATTCGTTTGGTTTGATCCCTTGCTGCAGCGTTTTTTTTGCCTATGTAAATAATGCACATCCAAATTTAGACTTACATACAATACAGCCTGAGGCTGTCAAGTCCCATATCCGAGTCTATCAGATCAATATCACAATCACAACCTTTTCTTTATTACCACCTAGTATACCATGGGAGATGACAATCACAATGCTGATATTGTAAGTACTCACTGTTATCTGAAGTTACCAAACTTATCTAAATTAGGTACTACCCGCTGGCATGCTTCAAGAATTGCCACTTATTGTCAGCAATTCTGCATTAGTAAGTAATCAACTGGTATGATACTGGTTAATTTGACAAAAATCAGTTCCTGTGGAATGCTGCCATTGAGATGGCCCAGAATCGCATCTGGAATCATTTTGTGGTACCACCTATCCCTGTTCAAACTACCATCAAGGACCAATGTTGGCTGACCTTGATGGCATTGCAGAGGGAGCTGAAGCTGTGAGAGGCCATGAGGTATCTGGAAAATGTGTGGCAGGAGATCAGCAAAGCAAAGAAATTGTTGGGGATTGCGACTTAGAAGTAGGAGGGCTTTTCCAGTGTCTTGACTGTTGAGCGCATGAACTCAGCAGCGTTTGAATAAATTGCAGTGTACAATAGCCACAACCAACTAGGAAATCTGGCAAAGATACCAGGAACCTTTGGTTGGGGAAGATACAGTGACTTGCAAAACTGTTACAATGTTTGGTACTTTTTCAGTGTACAAATTATGGTGCCTGTATGCGTGGGAATCACACTTTATGTTGGTGAGAGATATTGGAGAGCCAACCCCTGGCTACATGTGGACACCTGGGTCACGTGATTTTGCCCAGGGGAAGTGAAGATATGACTATTTTAAGACAAGGATGCCATTGTAACAGTTTTGCAACTATTGATATGGATAGTAGGATCTCAGTCAAATAAAGGATAGTTGCTGTTACTTGTTAATATAATTAGAGATATACATAAAAACATTATGTCTGAGTTTGAAATTAGTCCCATGCTTCTTTGTTCTCAACCATTACCACCATGAGATCTCTCTCTACCACTCAAAAGAATACCATCCTCTCTCAGCTTGATGCTGGACATTCCATCCGCTCTATTGCCTCTACAACTGGTATCAGCACTGCTACTATCTCCAGACTTCATTCCAAGGAGTGTTCTTCCTTACAAAGTCCACTGGTGGTCATCCAACCAAGCTTTCCTCTGCCAATATTCACCATGCTATCCATCTCATCTCCACTCAGAAGGCAGAAACTGCTGTTCAAGTGACCAAATCTCTTTCAAATATTATCAATCAACCTCTTCATCCAAGTACCACTGGCCACTACCTCAAAAAAGCTGGAATGAAGGCTGTAGTCAAGTCCAAACACCCTCTACTATCTGCCAAACATCGCAAAGCCCGCTTAGATTTTGCCTATGCTCATAGAGATTGGACTTTGGAGGACTGGAAGTTGATCATATGGTCTGATGAAACCGAGATTAATTGCCTAGGGTCAGATGGTTGCAAATGGGCTTGGAAAAAGTCAGGAGAGAGGCTCAGTGACAGATTGGTACAAGGAACTGTCAAGTTTGGTGGAGGTTCTTTGATGATGTGGGGGCTGTATGACCTGGGAAGGAGTTGGCTATGCTGCTAAGATTGATGGTAGAATGGATGGTGATCTTTACCTTCAAATTTTGAAGGATGAACTTCAGAATTCCCTGGAGTTTTATGATCTAAATCCTTATGATGTCATCTTTCAGCAAGACAATGACCCTAAGCATACCTGCAAAAAGGTCAGGGAGTGGTTAGATAACCAGGAATTTAGGACTATGGTATGGCCTGCACAATCTCCTGACCTTAATCCCTTGGAACATCTCTGGGGTCACCTCAAAGAAGGCTTGTAGAGCATGAGCATCCCCCTAAGGGAATGGAGGAGTTGTAGAGAAGGATTGAAGAGGAATGGAACAAGATACCAGCTGAGGTGTGTCAGAAATTGATTGAAAGTATGCCTAGGAGGATTGAGGCAGTAATTAAAGCCAAAGGAGGTTATATCAAGTACTGATATTTGTCAATACCTTAATTATTATCAACAGTTGCAAAACCGTTACAATGGTATCTCTGTCTTAAAATAGCCATATCTTCACATCCCTTGGGCCAAATCAAGTAACCCAAGTGTCTATGTGTAGCCAGGGGTTGGCCCTCCAATCTCACCAACATAAAGTGTGATTTCCATGCATACAGGCACAATAATGTGTACACTAAAAAAGTACCAAACATTGTAACGGTTTTGCAAGTCACTGTAGCACTGCATCAAGCCAGTTATTGATCTTATTTTCCCTCCACCTTTAGTCACTAGTATTTTGCTTAGAGAACTCAACAAACCTATTCCCCACAAACAACCACGTTATCGACCGTTGGTAATTGTCTGAACCATTGACTGTGGTAGAATATTGAAATTGGTGATTTTATTCCTTTTCATATCCTAGTAAGACACTGTTCATGAGGATTAAATTGTTTTTATGTCTATTCCACACTTTCCAGAGATATTTAAGTTCACATATGACACCTGCCACTACTGGGAACGTCAACTGCCAACTTTAACAAAGATGTATGAGGAAACTTCATCCTCTAGTAGTACTACAAGCCTGAGATTTTAACTACGCATACAGTACAATTACACAAGTGAAAGCCTTCAAGCGGCATGCGCTGTCATCGCCCTTGTCCCCAACATGAATTTCTCAAATCCAGTATTTCTTGTCTGTGGGTATGAGACAAGCCTGAGTCAGTCAGACAACAACTTTAATCTTTTATAGAGTTCACTCAACAGCTCCTTTTGCCACCAATGTGGTCCATGACGTGTGTCCATCCACCAGTTCAGCTGAAGAGCTCCTGTGCTATTGCACTTATGAGCCCTCCTGAGGAGAATCAACTGCGAACAGGCCTCCCTCTGCAAAATGCAAGCAGTAATTTTAGGAATTTGATGGTCAGGAAAGTGCAACCTGAAGCATATCACGAACTATAGATCGAAGACAGTGTGAGATTCAAAATTTAAATTGAAGATGTCACATACCATGGCACATGCGATTGCTACAAAATGCTCTGGTAAACTTTCATACTGCTCAGGAAACAGATCCACTAGCGACCATTTGAAATCATGTTTTTTAACCAGTTTCAAGATTCGATTGGCCAGTAAAGTGAGAAGAGCCTTCCATTGATATAGATTCTGTGGGGTACCAAATAAGCGTTGCAAGTTGGTCATTGCACAAGAAACGATCCTACCTTGCCTGACCCATCAGAAGCAAAGGCTATTGAAGTTACCTGGCCATTCCAAGTTGTCAAGCCTGTGATGCTACTAATATATGGTATAATCTCATCGGAGTTCATGCCATCCAAGGCAAAGCCCTCCATGTGAATTCTATCCTGGGAGTCTACCAATGGAATCATGTTGTCCTTTAAGGACTTCTTGAGCTTGTCCCTCTGAGAGATTACCTGTGGTATTTGATCTGCATCAGAATATTCAGATGCAGCCAGATTTAAGACGTACCAGTTTGATTGCATCTGTGTGTGTTAAATCCAAAACCTTGGTTTCCCCGGTTTCACAACATGTTAAACCTGTCGCCACAAGTATGGTAAGCAAACAATGCAGGGAATATGCCAATGCCCTTCGTCCCTACCTGACTCAGCTGGTTGACCAGCGCTGTATGCAACAGTGAGTATCTCCTGCATGGCCTGAGTGCAATATGCAATGAATGACTCCCTGTCCAAGCCGGATGCAGTGAGATAATTTTTAGCCAAAACTCTGGTGTCTTGTATGCAGATATATGCTAAAGGAAAATATTTTTTAATAAAGTTTTCCTCATATTTGATGCCTCCCTTATGGATGGCTGGGATGCATGGCACATAGTGAAGTGGCAGGAGTGGCGTCAAAAGCCTGATGGTTAGTAGAAATGACATTGAGAAACGGCATTAGAAGAAAGGTGATGAATCTTATTTGAGGGACTGCATGATATAAAGAGGAGGCGCCTTCAGCAGGAACTTGAGCAAGTAGCTGGGGAAGTACCAGCATCAGAAGGAAAAATGGATCCTTCTGGCTCAGCCTGAGTGATCTTCTGTTAAAAAGTCTTAGTCTGCATGCAGTACAATTGTCACATCCAATAACTTACTTGTAGCACAGGCCTTGTGATGAGGTCATCATTGTTACAGACATAGAGCATTCTCCATCCAGCCAGGATGGGCAATTGAGTAGGCTGTAAGCAAAGGTAAACACATCAGAAAAAACTGCACACCCTTGATGACGGAAACTCTCACTGATATTTTTGCCTGTTCACTGAGGTCCTGGAACAAAATATTTAGTTGGGGATTTGGTAGGCTAGGACGTGGCTCACCATGTAGACCGATTCATAGATAATTTCTGAGCCCAAATTCTGCGCAAACACAGGCAGCATGTGGGCAACTTTGAAGAAGGAATGATCAATGGTATCAAGTGTCAATCGCTAGAATAATCCTGAATCAACTTGGAGTGAGTCAAAAATTGAAAACTCACAGAATGGCTAATCCAATCAAATATGGTTGCACTTTCTGTGCACATTGCAGGTGTGTATAGATAACCAATATGAAACGACATGTCTGACAGGATATTGGGTGTTTTGACTAAGTCTTTCGGGTTGCTGCGAGAGGTGAACCAACACTGCCAGCCAGAGAGTTACAGGGTGGTGACTCGGAAGTGTCAGCCATCTTGAGCAGGGTTTTTTTAAAGGATCCATGAAGCACACATCTCAATTCATTCCATCTGTTCAATTGACAACTTATCTTCAAGATTTCGTGAGATCTGAGGTCTCTGTTATAACACGAGGCAGATTCTAGTAGAAGATAATAGGAGCTGAAATGCTTCAAGTACGTGTTTGAATTACATGGATTAGTAAGTACGGTGAGACTCTCATTTTAGAAACACATCACACTGATGAGTAATTCAACATCACGGTGTCATGCATGGTATGAACTCCATACCATGACATATACAATAAGAAATATAGAAGGAGATGATTAGGGAAGTATACAAGGATATATTTCTCACTATCATAAGCTTAGTTTCCTATTCTGATTCATTTATTTACTTGTATTTGTAGTTTTCTATCAGTTTCCAGTCTCTTTCTATTTTTCAGCCACTTGATTACATCAGAGAGCCACTCAGATATGTTTGTAAGCATGTCATGTGACTGGTAATAATCTGATTTGTAAGGATTCTTCCATGACTCATCATGTTTAGTCATGATTCGTCATGCTTTGTAATATTTTACTCATGTACTTTAGTAAGCAGCTGATTCAGCACACCAAAAGGCTTGGTTTGTAAGCACATTCTTACCAATCCAGTGATGACTCATTGCTTAGTAAGGATGGTTTCCAAAATGTATATAAGGACTCCATTCTCACACAATAATTAAGTTTTCCCTTTTCCATTCTTCTCTCAAACCGTGTGAGAGTTAGTAAGAATTTGAACAGGTGTTTTCCCCTTTCTGTCTCCTAGTGTGAGATCCAGAAGAAAGTGAAGGCCTAGTGTTGCCTTAGAAAACTGTGGTATAATCTAGTCAGATTAGTTGTATACTATCTTACAGGGATCGCCTATACAACAGTCTATCATATTCGTATATTCGTTTTAGTTCAGCTTTCTCTCTTTTACAGGAAGAGAGACTCATATTATCTAGCCAGCATTAGCAGAGGTTTAATATTACCTACTAGGTTCAGAGTAACCTGACCAAATATATATACTTCCTCACTATCAGAAGAGACAAACAAAGAAGGTGATTCATCACTCTTTGACCACCCACGAACAGCACATTATCAACCGAGAAGTAGAAAATCTGTTGACCATGAACTTGAGGCAGCTGGCACCTGTAGTCTTATCAAATACAATTGTGATAGTCATTGCATTCTGAGCAACCTATAAGACCCTCAAGTAACAAGACAGTGGGCTCATTTAATCTATGGACGGTGTTGTATCACTGACTTATTCCTGTTCGTGGACTCAGTTAATTTGCTGACAGCAATGAATTCACGTTGACAGATCTAAGGGACTGTTGCCCATAAATCAGGCAACTACTGCTGCTGGACACTGTGCACCTCATTCTTAAATTACCTCACTAAATACCCATAGATCATATCTGAACAGGAGTTAGTCAAGTAATGGGGTTGTAATGCCATACACTGGCCTTGGCATGTTAGACTCCTTCAAGTTATTTGTGGTGAGAAAATCATGTATCTAAGACTCACACATACTCAATTTGAAGTCTGATAGGCTCAGATGTGCCTAGAACATTCCTTGTAAGCCACCTTCAATAAACCAACCAACTTGACCCATCGGTTTGGTTTGCCCTCTGGTGTATTTGAAAGGTATTTGACTTTTCACTGCAAGAAAAACTGTGTCTTCATGTCACACCAAGCCCGAACCCTTGGAGTAGCATTCGGCACTTTTAAGTTCGTTCTGTAGTATGCACCTGCAGCACACTCAGCTTTATCTGCTGATAGATCTTGTGAGCTACTGGTTGCATGAGCAGCTGTCTTCTTAGTTGTCTGTACTGACTGCCAAGAACTCAGTTCAGAAATGACCTATGTCATGGTGTCTGTCACAGTGCTGGCTCATTGCTGGTCACTGAGTACTAGCCCTGATGCAAATGCAAGTCATTGTGAATTAGCCAAATCAGTGGCATCGCAATGTTCTACCAGCACTCTTTTGGTACATTCCATAGCTGCAAGTTAGAGTTTTTCCATCTCTCATCCTGGAGGTATCCCTCTGAGTCATTGCTGTAGAGACCTGGGCTGTTGTAGGGCAAAGGCATCTTAGGCAAAATTGGTACTATATCTAATATGCTTTTTTGTGCGCCTTTTCTAACCATCACTTAATCCATAAATTGCCAAGATCCATGCAATAATTTTGTTCAGATCTATGATTAGCTTGCAAAAGTGCACCAGTACTACTCCACAGTTCCAGTGACGTTGTGGCATACTAAGAGGTCCAATAGCAAGTTGAGTGACAGCAGATGTATGGCATTTGTGCATCTGACCTACGGAGACTCCGACACATGGTTTCTAGACCAGAACGTATGTCTTGCATAGGGTGTATTTAACTTATAAGATTCTTATTGCACACAAATTAGAAAATTTGGTTGGAGTAGCACATTGACCCTTTGAAAAACTCACATACTAGGTACACATGATGACAACTCCAGATTAAATTCCACTATGGGATTGGTTAACAAATTTATGACCAGGTATAGTACTCCAGGGGGTGCATGAAGTCCCACTCCCTTGTTTGGTAGTGACACCGCAGCTGGAGGTCGTAGCATGTGAGTTGGAATAATCCGTTCACTTCCTCAGCACTTCAAACTTGAAGGATAAGAGAAGACTGCGACAGTGAATATTTTCCATTGACAATGACCTCCACGCTCAGGCCTACTTCTGCGCCCTTCTGCCCTATTGGTCATGAGTATCAAGGCAACTCATGTGCCATTTTGCCAGGGTTGGCACTCGGTGCCCAACAGGCCAATTTCTTGGCCTGGCGTAATAATGTCTCACAAGAGCCTGAGCAAGAGGCATACCCTTCTCCGCCCACCTCCCATGATGCTGATTTGCAAGAGCCATCTTCAGTGAGTAATATTACTAAGTAATTTATGTCATAATTAGTGATGTCTGACCAGATGGATACTCTGTGTTTTCCTCCATTCTGGGAGACACATCATGATAGCAATCTCACCATTCGCCTCATCAGTGCTCGACAATCAGAGCGTCATGCAGATTGTCAGCTTATCTGGAGACACCTGCATCGCATAACGATTGAACAAGAACTCTACAGTCATATGGATAAACATACTGCTCACAGGCTTCACAAAGCTGACGTTGGCCTTGGTGTTGCCCGTGGTGTCCTGCATTCCTCTGGCCTGACGCCTGCAGGCAAGACATTTGAGAGTATGGATAGTGATGCTTCAAGTGCATTGCATGGGTCAGATGCAGAGTCAGACACAGAGTGAACCTGTTGAGACCTCTTTGTCAGTTCTCTTATCATTGCCACATGCACTATGAGTGCTTATATATGTATACATATATTGCCAGATACTGAATATATGCACATACTACATATGCTGTACCAATTGGCATTTTGCACTGTTCTTGAACTACTCCGTTTCTGACCTGTAGCTATCAATATATTGCAGCAACCTTGCTATTCTACGTCCAACTCTTAGTAGTATTGTCCAACATATGGTAGATTTCCCCAAATGGACAGAAAACTTGGGGCCAAGATTTTTTGTCATGGACTCACAGTCCAGGTTGCTCTACAGTTAGATCGATAAACTCAACCCCCCCTCTATTCACCTTTCCTACACAATCATGACGTTCAAACACTCACCTAGTCATGATGAGCTCACAGCCCCAGCACCTTGTAAGAAAATAATGGAATTCATCTTCTGTGAGGCCAGGTCTAGTGAAAGAGTCTAGTTTTAGAAGCCTGTCAAACATTTTGTGAGGTTCATTTGATCTATGTTGGCACCTTTGAATGACATTGACTGGTTTGACATCTATCATGATGAACAATTAGGCGTCAATTCATTGTAAAGTACCACGACATGTACCATTCCCATCAAGAAAGGTGACTTCTTGCGGTCTGGCCTGGTCAGAGCCTGTGTTATGAGGCATGCTACATCAATTACCTTCAACCATTACAATACAAATGTAACTCACTGCGTCTTGCATAGTGTTTGATGGGTAACCCAGGTGAGTTGTGCATTTGCTCTAGGAGAACTGCATGAAGTGATTGTGGCCACACCAGAGTCCAATTCAGCTCTTGATCGACAAGTTGTGGCCGGTCAGACTTACCAACATAACCACACTTACTCAATGTGCAACAGGCTACGTACTCTCCAGTATTTGGCCCCCTTGTTAACACAACAATTGCAGCTTCATAGTGGCCAGGAGGATTATGATCATCTATGAACCTGCATAGGCAGTATGGTGAAGGTGAGGAATGATGAGTGGGTGGGGGCTAGACCTGATGTGGGCTCTACAGTGCTCCTCTGGACGCAAGATATAGCTCGTCCCAAGGGGATTGCTACTGAGAAAAGATTCCTCTATAGGAGAGGGGAGTCGTGGGCTGGGCTTTGGTCTGGCTAAGGGCGTGTGAAAACACACTGTAAGTTGTGAAGTGTGGGAAAAAGTGCGAAAATATTGTGAAGTGCATTACTCTCTGAAAATGCGAAAGTGGGGCTCTCTAACTCAAGGGTAGATACTGAAGGAGAAATGGATGTGCTTCTCGAAAATATCCTGAGGCTACTGCGGAATGCAATGATCGAATAGGAAGTCAATGGATTTTTTTGATGCTAAGTCCTACTAACTAATGTGTAAGTGATGGAAGAGAAGTAAAAATCCCCCCCAAAACCCCCAACTATGCACTGATGTGTCAGCATGCTAAGCAAGTTCCCAGGGCTTCCAAGCGAGGCCTGTAGGCAATCAGGAGGCATGGTATACCGAAATTACTGATCTTGTCATACTTGGGCTTTTATATCATGTGTTGCTCACCCACTTTGTCTTGCTTTATGTAATTCTGCACCCTTGCATGTGCACTGATAGTTCTTGTCTGTTTCCTAATTGAAACTTCTAGCCTGAGCATGCTGGAAGTGGCCTCCACCACTACATTTACGATCTAAAGCTTTTTGGGCCACTCTCATTGGTAGACTCACTGTGACGTACTACCTACTAGTAGTGACAAAGTTACAACATTTGGTGAGCAGTTCAGCCTTTTTGATTTGAAGCCAGCTGACATACTGCTATTGGTATAGTGATAGTAACACTACAGCAGTGGTCGGCATGTGGCTTTGATCAGCAACTTTTTGCTCCTTTCTGTTTTGGCGTGCTCCGAGTTGTCGTGGGCTCAGGCCCAACTATGGACCAATCATCTCCATCTCCCCAGTTATCCTGGGACTCTACCACTAGTAGTTTGGCACAATATTTGACCATTTGTACCTGCGGACAAAGTTTTGCTCAATTGAATGCATATGCAAACCATCAGAGGACCTGTAAAAAGCGGAAGAAGCACCTTTCCAATGTGCTAGCAAAGGCTAAGGAGCTATGGACTACAAGAAAATGGCCATGTAGAGGAGGCCAACACGATGAGCCCCTTGGGTTTACTCCTCCTGTGACATCGCTTACCCACGATGCAGGAATTGGCACTTGGTCAGCCGGAGAAGGCCAGGAACTGGAGCATGAGTTGCCACCTCAGAACTGAGTTCTGTGCAGATGACTTTCCTTGGAGTAGAATGCAATCCTGACTCGATTGAATGTAATGTGAGGTCTCAGATATCAACAATCCTTACAATTGATACTCAACCAGTCTTTTAGGACAGGCATCTTTCTGAATCTTTACCTGCAACTAATGACCTGTGATCACTTGCTGAGCGTCGCCCACAATGCCTCAACCATCATCTTCCTGTCAGGTTTTCAAGACGTTGTAGGGATTAGTTTTCCTCTGGGCTTGTATTGACAGTTTTTACTTAGCTTTTTCTTACCTTACTTTTCCTTGCTTATGTTCCGCATTTTTACTGCTTACATAATCACCAAATCTTCGCCCTACACTTCCACTCATTAGCTAGACTTTTCAGTTATAGTTCTGGTAGCTCTCCTTCTAGGATTTAGTAGCTTCCCCAGACTTGCAGCTTATTAGTTTTAGTAGTAGCTCAATAGCTCACTATACAGCTCCTGATATACAGTCTTGTCCTCATTGTCTGAAGTGACATTTTCATATTCTCCCTCTCTCTCTCTCTCTCTCACACACACACACACACTCTCTCTCTCTCTTGAGCCTTGAGCTTAGTCCCAGAAACCCTTGGGTTGAATAGCAGCTAGGCCGCATTCACCCAACATAGTTCTGCTAGCCAGCAGAATTGTTGACCCTTCAACGTCCTTCCCCCAACCACCACCACCACTCATGCCTGAACCAGCCCTATCACCAAGCCTTAAATCCTCCCCCTTCTGCTTCCAACACCAGTTCACTGCTGTCATGGTCTCTTTGCTTCTTCCGCACACTTCCTAACTCATTCAGACTTTCATGTCAGTACTATGGTGTTGGCCTGCCAACCCATGACCCAGAGGAGGTAACAACTCTGGAAAACCTCACTCTGACCCATTCAGACCAAGGAAGTTGGGATCTGGTTGTGTGTGCTGCTGTAGTGCAGCATAAGGAGGGCAAGGACACCTTTTACCTGTACCCAAACAAATTGTCATTTCTTCTTGGTGACTGGTTTTGGAACGGGGGTCTCCAGAAGTCACAGAAAGCTTGAAGGAACTACTGCAAATTCTTGGTGATCCTGAATTTTGGCAGGAAGATGTACTTGACACATGCTGGAACTTGATCAACCACCAACTTGGATCTAGTGCAGAAGATGCAGGTGGACAGGCACCTTTAGAAGGTGCTGGATGGAAGAAGACCGCAATCAATATAAAGATACCTGTTCACAATCATGCAGATAACCCTGGCATCTATGACTACCTTACCACAGATTTACACCATTGATCGCTGGTATCTGTCATCCGTGGGAAACTTGCAAATGCGAGACAAGACAAACTGTTTCATTATCAGCCCTATGAGCTGCTCTGGAATTGTGGAAAATCGGAGAGGCCCATTCGTGTGCATGGGGAACTATACACCTCCCAGGCTTTCATTCAGGCTCATTGTGAACTCCAAGAGTCCCTGCTGGAGCCTGGGTGTGATTGAGAGCAAGTGGTTCTAGCTCTCATGTTTTGGTCAGACTCGACCCATCTGACCTCTTTTGGAAATTCTAAATTGTGGCCATGCTATATGTTCTTCGGAAATGAGTCAAAGTACAGAAGGTGTAGACCCTTTGCCATTTGTGTAGTCACATTGCCTACTTCAACCACGTAGGTGCCGCCAGTCCTCCAGTACTTCTTCATACTCATGCATACCTGTCTTCAAGCTTCCAGATAGTTTCAAGGACTTTGCTACCAGGCACTTTGGTGGTAAGGGCCCCCAGTGCTGACTTTATGGCACACTGTCATAGGGAACTCTACCATGCACAGTGGAAAGTTTTGCTTGATGATGAGTTTGTAGAAGCTTGTAAGCATGGAAGTGTGACTCTGTTGCAATGGAGTAGAGCATTGCTTTTACCCTCAAATTTTTACTTACTCTGCTGATTATCCAGAAAATAAGTCAAATTTCGTTCCTAGAGGACCAGTCGACTAAACTCACTGCCCATCCCATTCTCAGGGCATTATAGCTACCATATGGTGTCCTACTACTTAAGGGTCTTATGAACAACACATGTATAATGACAACACTTATACGGGATAAGACTTCTTGCCAGTTCTTAAGTACACAGTCTATGACTTTTCTACTTCGTGGTAGATAATGTGTGAGTTCTTGGGAGGGTT
>JABBWL010000455.1:0-40266 GCA_016758765.1 Suillus cothurnatus | reverse complement strand
GCTCTCAAGTTTCAGAAGATTGTCCAGGATGAACAAGAGGCTAACTTCATTTCTCGGCTCCACGCTGGACAGTTGAATATAATTCCATGGTATGTGCGGTGTTTCTGTGTGTTTACAAACACCTTTATCATTTTGTAGGCCGGTGATTGAGTCGCAGGAATTTTACAAGCTTTTCCCAGCCCTTAAGCGTCAATTGGACAGACAGAAACTCACTCATAATACAGCGGGAGAGTTCCTTCATGTGATGAAGACCTTGATGGCAAAACTGAAGGTACGTTTCAGTCACCATACATTTTATGAGGGTATTGATTCAAACATCCGCAGGCAAATGATTGGGGCGCTCTCTCACGTGCGTATTCCTAGATCCAGAAATCGAACAGTTCAGTTAACGAATGATGCATTGCAGAAACGATGGCTTCACATCGGGCGCAGCTTCTTTCACTCATGTTGCCTAACGCTCTGGCATTTGGACTACAAGAGGTTGATCCTTGTCCGGAACCCCTGAAGGTATGAAATACTTCTACTGTTTTTTGATTCTTCGATATTAATTTGGTATTAATTATGAAGAACCTGGATGATGGTGTCCCAATCGATATGCCTGATACTGCGTCGGAATTCTCATTAGCGGAGGGCAGCAGTCTTCTCGAGAGGCCGCTCTGCACGTCCTGTCTCATGCATGGCAAGGCTATGATTCTCGCCAGCACATGGCAGACGTTCTTTGGATCGAGAAGTTGACCGCTCATATCGACAATTTGATCAATCTGCGCATCGCTCATGTTCGCGAGTGGATCTCATTGAATATCACTCGCTTTCCAAGCGGGCAAGCAAGCATTGGCGAGCTCATCAGAACGTTCGACAGTGCAACAATAGACTTGAAGAGCAACTTGGAGTTGTGCAAGCTGAAATGTGCAAGCTGCGAGCTTCTCTGCATTCAGAGTAGATTGCACGATGGACAGCACAATTGCCAGACTTCTCATGCTTGCATACATTCTTGCGATTTCTGTATGTTGTTTGGAGAGACAAAAGCTTGCACTATGTCGTGAGTCAATATCCGTACTTTCTCAGTAAATGACTGATAAGCTTTCAGAGCGGGACATCCAGGCAATCATATGAAAGTCTTTTTATGATTATATCCGCACATGACCTCACGTTGGATTTGTCTTTCCAGATGTATTGTCAATGCGCATCTCTGTGGTCAAGTTTGCAAACTCTTTGGGAGACAAGGATGTTTAGATGAATGTACGAAAGTGAGATAGATAATCTTCACCATGCATAGAAAGCCACTAAACTCGTTACTTAGGTGATCGGGCATGCAGAAGATGATCATCTATGTGCTGCTACTGTTCATGCCTGCGGTCAGGTATGTATGTTTGATCCTTGAGCAGGCCTTTTTCACGTGCTGGAATATGTCTAGCCCTGTGAGCTGTCAAAGTTTACATTGGCTAACGGATCAACTCCACCTTGCCGCGGTATATGTGGCACTCCAATGTAGGTCACATTGGCGATAAACGCTTATCTCCACATTTAACATGTTATGTACCGCAGTGACGTGGAACATGACCAACACCAATGTGGTGCTCGACTTTGCTCTTTCCCCTGCCAACTTTGCAAGAGACTCTGTGCGAACACAGACCATCTCCACGGCTTGGAAGACGGCGCTATTCATCTCTGCGGGTTTGTCAATGATTGTTTGAACCACGTGTTTTTGTAATTATATGACAATATAGGGAGGAACACCCATGTCACATGCAGTGCACTGCCAACGGCATCTGCGAAATCGAAACTGCGCCACAATCAATCGAGGCGACGTTCACTGGAAAGCACGAAACATTCCAGTACACGAAGGTGGCGTGCTGTTTTTGTCGTGGACATCATTTTATGAGTTGACATGCGATTCTGGTTTGCAGTACTCTCAAGGTGTGTGTCGGGTTGGTTATTTCTGACACTGACACTGACTCACCCTGAATAGTGGCTAAAAGACTGAGATGTGCCAAGTCGATACCGCCAGGCCTGGTAGCCCACGAGGGTGGGCACAACCATAGTTTGGATCAAAAGTGGTGCATTTTTGCAGAACGAAGTTGGAAAATTTCTTTCATTTTGCGGTCATTCCTCATTTTTCTCGTTTTCCAGGTGTGAACATTGTGGCTACTATTGTACATTGCCGCTCGGTGGGTACTGTTTATGCATCTCAGCAGTGACGTTCCACTAATCATCACACCAGGTCACCCACAACAAGAGCATGAAACCAGACACGGATCCATGTCTTCGTCACGATGGGCAATTGATGGCCCAGAAGATACAAGTCTCGAGGTCGAAGGCCGTCGCTTCTCTTCAAATGATGAGGGTGCACCGATGATGTGCAACATTGTCTGCCAGACATTGGGCAGACACGTACACATCGACTACTGTCGATCGCAGGATGCTGCCCCATGCATATTGAATCCTGAAGCTCTGCATATCTCTAAAAGAGTCTTACCAACCCCGGACCGTCCCAAAGACTTTTTGACACACAATCTCTTCTGGCGACGGAGTGGTGAGTTGGTATATCATTATTATGTTGGCTGATCTCAGGTCTGCAGGCTTCAAAGATCCGTACTCCCGGGAGGAACAAGCAAACTTTGCAAAATGGTGGGTTTGCAGTGCCTTGTCCATAGCATTGACCAATTCCCTACTTAGTGACGCCATGTGCAGCGGTAAAGTAATCTTTACTACTGATCTTTGCTAGTTACCCATCCTCCTTACACAGGCCCTGAACACACAGCTGCAGAGGGAAATGCCGCTCAGCCCTCTTTTTGTACTTTGCCTCTCTTTCACATTCCAATGGATCCAAACACCCCCCTGGAAAGCCTCGGATACATCTCCAATGATGGGCATCATTTCTCTTGCAGGAATCCCGTGGTGATGCAGCAAGCATTCCACGTGTAAGTCGTTTTTCTGTTGTTTCATAGCAATGTTGTTAATTGATGCATGCCAGAATCTTTGTGGCAGATAGGTACCGCGTGCCACATGCTGAATGTTACAGCACATGCTGATTATAATGATAGATCTAGCTCCATGCGTTTGACGGATCGACGACCTCTCAGGAATACTCCCACCTCGGACAAAATTATCCAAAGCTCTGACAATAGGTTTGGCGCTGTTCTATCGTCCTTGTATAGCTTTTGGTCTGCCCGAGCTGTAGCAGTCGCTGGTCAACAAGCAGTCAGACGAGACTCCTACAGTGTTATCCTGTTTGACCAGTCTAGTGTGGACGCTGTGGTGAACGATTTCTCCAGCTCGCCTGACAACCTGCTAGATACTGTGTTACATTATCCAACTTCGGTAGGCACAAACTTCACTGCTGCCATTGAACGTGCCCAATCAGTTATGGAGCAATACTGGAGCACAGAGAGGCAAGTCTTCATTACTAATCGATCTGTAAAATTTTACATGTGTGTATAGGACGCCTGTGATTATATTCCTGTCCGATGGCGAGAGCCCTATCAGACCAAACCGTTCAAGATTTGTGCCGCGCTGCAATTCGTCTTGGGTTTGTGGTTGTCCTTGCGTTCTTGATCCACTGATTCCATATTTCAAATGTAGAAAGGCGTTATCCTTCCACTCTGTATCTTTTGGACGAGATAAATATTCCTCGTCATTAAGAAGAATGTTTGAGATCGCTCTGGAAGCCCAGAACAACGCCCCACGAGACCCTTGGCTTGCGCGTCAGCTACTGTTGCGTCCACATACTCAGAAGCTTTAGATACGGTGCGCGATTTCATCCAATGTCGGGTGTAAAACCTGCTTGACATGTTTGTGTAATTAGGTTCAGCTTGCTGAAACATTCCTTGGAATTGCTAATTCACTTACAAAGCCAAGAGGATTTCTCATTAGCGACAAGGACACATAGAATGGGGGAAGGAAACAAAATTGAGATTTAAACTTTGTGTTTAGATGTCTTGGCTAGATCATTTAGTGCTCAACAATATGCCAGCGGATGTGAAGTTGTATTACCACTAAAAATTGACAGTATCTATATTTTCACAGACGTGACTGTAGTTGACACAAGTGTGCAAAATATCAAATTTGGAATGTGAATTGACACGCACAATAATATCGAAAAATACGTTTGAAACGCACCTATATTTCCAAAGGCGTCCAGAGATGGTTGAAGCCAAGTGAATATAAGCGCAGTATGCAGAAGTGAGTGGTGGCAGGCACAAACGAGTAGGGATTAGGATAGACCTACAAATCATGCAAGGGAAATGCTTGTGACTCAGCGTGTACATCCATACTGAAAAAACTCACATGTGCGAGGGTAAGTGCAGACAACCAAGTAAAATAAATCTGGAGTAAAAATGAACGTACTTGCCGAACAATTCAAAACGGCTTGCCACATCAGAAATGAGTATAACGAACATGGATGGAGCTGAGGGAGTAGACAAAACTGTTGAAAACGAGCTGTCGCAATACCATACCACAGCGCCCTCAGGTTCATCAATGATTACATGCCCGAGAAAACTTAGCTCCTTAGTGCCCAGTCTGTCCGTATCGGAATCCAGAAAGCTGAAGGAACGAAAGGACAGATCTCACCACATAGTATTGGCCATCTGGAGGAAAATTCTATGTGATGAGATATGTCCCAAGTACCGAATGAGGTCATCATATGAAGTCATTCAACGCGTTCGATTTCTATAAATGCATCATATGATGAGATGCCAGCGGCGACAAAACAAGTACTTTGTAAGTTAGTATAAATACAACTCGAGCGTCGTGGCAGTCATCAACTTACCGCAGCAGTCACAGCATTTTCACGATACCCACGTCCGAGCGAATTGCGTCAGCAGAAACTGGGTGCCTTTTTCCGTAATTATATTATTGCACTTGCGAAGGCGAGAGGTCGGCGAGCTGAGGGTGTGGGAGTTGCATGAGGTCACCCAGCGCTTGCACTCAGGCGGCCCGGTCTGCAATAGTTTGCGGCGAGCTTCGAAAATTTCGACCTTCACATCGTAAATTTACAGCATGCACCCACAATCAGACTCACTAGCGCCATTGATTACCATAAATTCCAGCTTGTGATTCAGCGCTCCGATCGGTCCCATGTTTTCGATTTTTTTCGTCACCCCAAGAGAAGCTGCTCCACAAGTGTGTTTGTGTAGCCTGGGTTTTCTAGAGAGGAAAAGAGACAGCTGCTGTAGTGTGTTTCATAGTCCATAGTAGCCTAGCAATCACGATTGACTTGCCGATGATTTCGTCCTGGAATCTGTATGACAGCAACCTTAGACTCGCACCAGAATCCATTTTTCATTCACCGCTTTTGTTTACTTGTGTTGGACAAACAAAAGGGTCCCGCCTATTACATACTTCGTCGCTGGGCGAGATGTGTACTGAACTACGCAACGTCTAGCTGCTCGTTTGACGTTGCATCTGATACTGAACATGACAGCATGAGCTCAGCATTAGTACTCGCAGGTCAACTTGATCCGCTCAGGGCTGCTAAGCAACTTGGTCATTAGCGCCACGGCTTTCTCGTCTTCTCGAATGTTTGACTTGGGATGATCCGACCGATACTGTTCCCCAATCCCAATGGCCAAGCTATATAAGACCTGTACGTCGAGCATCGTTGCTTTATGCTGCTGGAATGTGACGGCGGTTTCCAACCATAGTGAGAATGGTGTCCGAAGACAGTGCCGAATGAGAAAGTTGCGCAGTCCAGTGGTATTCGCCAGACGAAGTATCGTAATAGGTGGGACCTTTTGTTTATTCAGCTCCACAAATATTCAAAGACTTTTTGACACACAATCTCCTCTGGCGATGGAGGGCATGTTATTATTATGTTGGCTGATCTCAGGTCCGCAGGCATCAAAGATCCGTACTCTCAGGAGGAACAAGCGAGCTTTGCAAAATGGTGGGTTTTACAGTGCCTTGTCCATAGCATTGATACTTAGTGACTCCATATGCGGCGGTAAAGTAATCTTAGCTACTCAGTGCACAGGGGGTCCAACACGACTAACTCAGCGTCGGCAATCAAACGGTGGTGACATTGACAACGATATTTTAGAATTTTGAGATAGAATGTCTATATTTATATGATACCGCAAGCTTTGCTGGAGCTCTACTAATCTAACGAAGCTCCAAGTCACAGGCCAGGTTTAGCATTTTATCTGGCAGTTCGTTCCTAATCCAATGCTTATTACTTCGACGGCAACACTAACCGCAACCAATTGATGACGTCATCTGTGAGATAGGTATGAAGTGTTGATGTTCCGGATATGATGCAATCCCTATTGTTAAATCGAGTACTAGGTCATTTGTTGGTGGCACCACACGCCCATAATGCATGCCATACCACGAAGCTGTCTTTAACATTCTGCAGAGGGTCTACTACTATTTACTTATGCTGGCCTCGCGGCCGGTTCAGCCAGCCTCTGGGATACGTTTTGCACACCAAGTACCAGTTGGTGGTAGGTACATCACTCCCCACCATTCCTGCAACTAATTATAAACAGTTCCAGACATCGGTGGAACATTTGATGAACGTCGGATTTTCTTCAACACCGTCGCTAATCTTACCATTCAAACTGCAATCTATCAGGATTAAACTAGGTATCAGCTGTGGCTGACTCCTCAATTACTTTTTGGGCGACTTTTCCGTATGGACTGTCCAGCCACAGGGTGTCAGGCACAACTTTGCCTTCCTTAAGAATGCTCTCTTCAGGATTATGACCCGCACCCCCTGTGTCAAGACATTCTCTTCTATTTCCCCAATTGCTAAGTGATACTAGTTATTTCGCAATGCCCGTGCCGTTCGTATCCTACTCTGAGGTCGACGTTCTCATTATTGGCGCTGGTCCTGCTGGGCTCATGTGCGCGAATGCTCTGGCAACTGCGAAAGTGAATGTTCGGATCGTCGATAAAAGGTCAGTGGGTCGATCTCTTCTATTCTTGCTTTTAAATTAACCTTCCGCTAGGGCTTTCAAACTAACTACTGGTGAGGGTGATGGAATTGCACCTCGCACTACTGAAGTTTTGCAGGTGAGAGTGCTTCCTTCTTTTGACTAACCAAGACTCTGTAATAACAAGCTGGACATAGAGTTATGGACTTGCAGAGCGTCTTAGAGAGAGTCTTCCCAACTCCATCTAGCGGTACGCCTTTCAAACGGGCTTGCAGGATATAACTCATTCCATCGTAGGCCTTCTACAACCCTTCTTCGACAGGTGGTATTGAGGTTCGTGAATTCTGCTATCAACGAAGGATATTCACCGAATTTCCACCATCAGCTCACCAACAGAACGCCATGCATATCAGCTCCGTCTGCAAGATACCCATTCGAGGTGTGTCCATAAATCGGATAGACATTATATCAGCTGAATGAAATGAAGCTTGGGCTCCATCAAGGAGCCATTCAAGACATTTTCTTAGATTCCATGACACCGCTCGGCGTCAAGGTTGAACGGTCGACGATACCAACTTCGATAGAGCTCTCCAATGATGAAAACGAGTTGACAGATCCTACATCATACCCAGTTCGCGTTGTGCTCGAAAAACTTGACAAATCCGAGGACGAACCACGTGAAGAAATTGTCCATGCTAAATTTGTCGTCGGTTGTGATGGTGCGTTCCGAATGCCAATCTAGCCAATCTAATCATTTCCCTTGAATAGGCGCACACTCATGGATCCGTAAACAAGTCGATATTACAATGGATGGAGAACAGTCTGGTGAGAATGTTGATCACTTATAATTTTCAGCAAGCTCAGTCTCGAACAACAGATTCCATCTGGGGTGTCGTAGACATGGCCACGCCTGATACTGACTCCCGGATGTCAGGAATAAGGCACTTGTACATTCCAACCATGGCTCGGTTATTTTTATCCCTCGAGAACAAGATCGCATTCGCATTTATATACAACTAGAGGACAAAGATTTTATCAATCCAGTGACAGGCAGGTTGGACAAGGACAAAATTGGTCCAGAGCAGATTCTTGAAGTAAGTGGAATCCCCCAAATGACCAATAGTCATCAATATCCCCTTAGACTGCCCAGAATCGCTTGAACCTTACACGCTTATCCGGAAGATGAATTTTGTGTGGTGGACAATATATAGCGGTATGTATCTTACTACTTGCTATGATATCGTGTTCGTTGACATTTTGCACTCAAGTTGGACAACGAGTGGCCTCGAAATATTCCATCAAGAATCGAGTGTTTATCACTGGCGATGCTTGCCATACACACTCTCCAAAGGCAGGTAAGCGTCTTAAATCTGGCCCCTTCCCCTGGTCTGGTTACAATGGAACTTGCAGGACAAGGGATGAACGCAAGTATCAATGATAGCCATAATCTAGGTATATCTTCTTTTCCTGTTGTCACGATTGAGTTAAATTGCTTTCTTCAGCTTGGAAAATTGCTTTGGTTGTTCGTGGGTGGGCGGACATGCCCTGTTGTCAACGGTAAGCTCTTGTACAACTATTTGTCTACTTGCTGACGCCCCGCCCGTAGTAACGAATCAGAACGCCGTAAATTCGCATTAGACCTGATCGCATTTGATAAAATGTGGTCCGCCCTTTGCTGTGGCAAGCCTTTGACTGAGCAGAACAGCGATGGGGTCTCACCCGAACATTTCTTCAAGTGAGATTATTTTACCAACAGTCTTGTCCTTTTTCTAATCCCGCGAGGTTGCAGGACCTTTTCAAACAGACTTCACCAGCGGCACTGAGATACATTATCAACCTTCTCTTGCAGTCAATGACAGAAATCAGGAGATGGCTAGTGGTCTCGTCCTCGGTAAACGCGTCCCTCCATGCAAATTCATACGTGCAGCGACGCATGGCCATTCGAGCTCCAAGACCTCCTTCCTTCAGACTTCCTCTTCAAATTACTTGTTTTCACTGGTGATTTCAGCGATCCGCTCCAGCAAGCCAGGGTTGAGTCGATGGTTAAGAACATACAGAAACCCAAAAGCTTTCTGAATCGTTACGCAACGCACGGGGAGCTCACGATTTGACATCATCACGATTAGCAAAGGCCGGAAGGAAACATTCAATATCTTTCGGCTCCCTACACTTCTTCGCTCCCATTGGTCAAGTGAGTGGTTGCTCATTTGTATGAAGTGCGATAATATTGATCGAGGGTGCTCTTAGGGTGTTTATCGATGATACTGATCCTACTGGTAGCTCGGGGGGAGAAGGTTACTCATATTATGGAGTAGGACCTGAGGGCGCTCTAGTTGTTGTTCGTCCTGATGGCTATGTCGGAGCCATCGCGCCACTGGATCACGTTGAGGACCTCGATGCGTATTTCGCGTCTTTTATGAAGATTCCCGCTTAGGGTTAACGATTTTTTTCGATGCTGTAAAGTACTATTAGTTCCTACATCAGCAAACACACTGCAGAGCGAAGTGACTTGTAGTAACTTGTAGCACAGCGTTTCTTTTACATCACCTGCGACTCCCACATAATGACTCTAATTAGAAGTGATAATTGATACCATCTTTGGCCCAGAGTTGCAAATCACAATGTAGCACACTCATCTTCCACTCATTTCCTTTGCACAATGATTCCAGAGGATGATTAGTATATAGCTTGCTGTATTTATTTTTTATTTCATGAAAAATGAACTGGAAGTGCTTGCGGCAGCGAAATACCACGTGACCTGCGTCCTGTGGCGTGGAGACCTAGTTTACATGCTGACTAAGCTATGGAAAGCGCAGAGTCACAGGACCCTTGTGCTAGCACTTAACTTCTGCCCTTGGAACCCCCACTCCAATGCCGTGACAACCTGGGAAGTTTAACTTTCGCAAAAAGTCGACTTCACAAGCCGAAGGTGTGAACTTGAATGAGTTTTCTAAATGTTATTGATACAATAATACTACCATGTGACGGCTGCGGCCACCATCAATGTTAATAATATTGTTATCGATATCAAGTTCGAGTCTGCTGCCAATGACTCCCGAGACGCCCATAATGTACACCGTACTGCGAAGCTGGCGTTAACATTCAGCGGAGGGCCTACTACCAAACTCATCAATGTTCTTATGCTGGCCTCGCGGCCAGTTCGACCAGTTTCTGGGATAGGTTTTGCACATTATGTGACAGTTAGCTTGGTGGTAGGTAGCTAACTCCCCGCCACTCCCGCAACTAACCATAAATAGGTTTCGAATACAACTTGTTGGAATATCTGATGAAGGTCGGATATACTACCGATTTCAGTAAGCTAGTTATAATAGATCTTGACAATAGGTGATCTGAACCGACTGGAAAAGCCCCACAACCATGACAGCTTTGCTATCACGCCTTGGCGAAGTATTCGCTAAGCACTTTTATTTCGCAGTGTGTGCACCATTCGCCAATCTTCCTCTACACAGTCGCTAATCTTACCATTCAAACTGCGATCTATCAGGATTCAACTAGGTATCGTGCGCAGCAGTTGTGGCTGACTCCTCAATTACCTTTTGGGCGACTTTTTCGTATGGACTGTCCAGCCACAGGGTGTCAGGCACAACTGTGCCTTCCTTAAGAATGCTCTCTTAAGGATTATGAACCCGCACCCCCTGTATCAAGACATACTCTTCTACATTTCCCAAATTGCTAAGTGATACTAGTTATCTCACAATGCCCTTTCCGTTCGTATCCTACTCTGAGGTCGACGTTCTCATTATTGGCGCTGGTCCTGCTGGGCTCATGTGCGCGAATGCTCTGGCAACTGCGAGAGTGAATGTACGGATCGTTGATCAAAAGTCAGCAGGTTGATCCCTTCCATTCCTGCTTTTGAATAAACCTTCCGCTAGGGCTTTCAAACTAACTACTGGTGAGGGTGATGGAATCGCACCTCGCACTACTGAAGTTTTGCAGGTGAAAGCGCTTCCTTCTTTGACTAACTAAACTCTGTATTAACAGACTGGACATAGAGTTATGGACTTGCAGAGCGTCTTATGAGGGAGTCTTGCCAACTCCATCTAGCGGTACGCCTTTCAAAACGGGCTTGCAGGATATAACTCATTCCATTGTAGGCCTTCTACAACCCTTCTTCGACCGGCGGTATTGAGGTTCGTAAGTTACGCTATCAACGAAGGATGTTCACCACTTTTCTGCCATTAGCTTACCAACAGAACACCGAGCGTGTCAGCTCTATCTGCAAGATACCCATTCGAGGTGTGTCCATAATTCGGACAGACATTACATCAGCTGAATGAGATGAAGCTTACGCTTCATCAAGGAGCCATTCAAGACATTTTTTTAGATTCCCTGACAGCGCTCGGCGTTGGGGTTGAACGATCGACGATACCAATTTCAATGGAGCTCTCCAAGGATGAAAACGAGTTGACAGATCCTACATCATATCCAGTTCGCGTTGTGCTCGAAAAATTTGACAAATCCGAGGACAGACCACGAAGAGAAATTGTTCATGCTAAATTTGTCGTCGGTTGTGATGGTGCGTTCCGAATATGCCAATCTAGCCAATATAATCATTTCTTTTTATAGGCGCTCACTCATGGATCCGTAAACAAGTCGATATTACGATGGATGGAGAACAGTCTGGTGAGAATGTTGATCACTTAACATTCTCAGCAAGCTCAGTCTTGAACGACAGATTCCATCTGGGGTGTCGTAGACATGGCCACGCCTGATACAGACTTCCCGGATGTCAGGAATAAGGCACTTGTACATTCCAACCATGGCTCGGTTATTTTTATCCCTCGAGAACAAGATCGCATTCGCATTTATATACAACTAGAGGACAAAGATTTTATAAATCCAATGACAGGCAGGGTGGACAAGGACAAAATTGGTCCAGAGCAGATTCTTGAGGTAAGTGGTATCCACCATATGATCAACAGTCATCGATATTCGCCTTAGACTGCCCAGAAATCGCTCGAACCTTACAAGCTTATCCGGAAGAGTGAATTTTTGTGGTGGACATTGTATAGCGGTATGTATCTTACGACTTGCTATGATATCGTGTTCGTTGACACTTTGCACCCAAGTTGGACAACGAGTGGCCTCGAAATATTCCATCAAGAATCGAATATTTATCGCTGGGGATGCTTGTCACACACACTCTCCAAAAGCAGGTAAGCGTCTTAAATCTGGTCCATTCCCCTGGTCTGGTTACAACGGAACTTGCAGGGCAAGGGATGAACGCAAGTATCAATGATAGCCATAATCTAGGTATCTCTTCTTTTCCTGTTGTCACGATAGAGCTAAGTTACTTTCTCAGCTTGGAAAATTGCCTTGGTTGTTCGTGGGTGGGCAAACATGCCCCTTTTGTCAACGGTAAGCTCTTGTACAACTATTTGTCTACTTGCTGACGCTCCGCCCGTAGTACGAATCAGAGCGCCGTAAATTCGCATTAGACCTGATCGAATGGGATAAAATGTGGTCCGCCCTTTGCTGTGGCAAGCCTTTGACTGAGCAGAACAGCGATGGGGTTTCGCCCGAACATTTCTTGAAGTGAGATTATGTTACCAACAGGCCTGTCCTTTTTCTAATCCCGCGAGGTTGCAGGACTTTCCAAACAGACTTCACCAGTGGCATTGGGATACATTATCAACCTTCCGTTGCAGTCAATGACAGAAATCAGGAGCTGGCTAGTGGTCTCGTCCTCGGTAAACG
Organism: Suillus cothurnatus; assembly: GCA_016758765.1. NCBI lineage: Eukaryota > Fungi > Basidiomycota > Agaricomycetes > Boletales > Suillaceae > Suillus > Suillus cothurnatus. Next base: position 27,673 of record JABBWL010000455.1, on the reverse strand, counting down.
TGTTCCTCCATGCAAATTCATGCGTGCAGCAGACGCGTGGCCATTCGATCTCCAAGACCTCCTTCCTTCAGACTTCCTCTTCAAATTACTTGTTTTCACTGGTGATTTCAGCGATCCGCTCCAGCAAGCCAGGGTTGAGTCGATGGTTAAGAACATACAGAAACCCAAAAGCTTTCTGAACCGTTACGCGACGCACGGGAGCTCACGATTTGACATCATCACGATTAGCAAAGGCCGGAAGGAAACATTCAATATCTTTCGGCTCCCTACACTTCTTCGCTCTCATTGGTCAAAGTGAGTGGTTGCTCATTTGTATGAAGTGCGATAATATTGATCGAGGTGCTCTTAGGGTGTTTATCGATGATACTGATCCTACTGGTAGCTTCGGAGGAGAAGGTTACTCATATTATGGAGTGGGAGCTGAGGGCGCTCTGGTTGTTGTTCGTCCTGATGGCTATGTCGGAGCCATCGCGCCACTGGATCACGTTGAGGACCTCGATGCGTACTTTGCGTCTTTTATGAAGATTCCCGCATAGGGTTAGCGAATTTTTTTTCGATATTAATGCTGTAAAGTGCTATTACTAGTATTAGTTCCTACATCAGCAAACCCACTGCAGAGCGAAGTGACTTAAAGCACAGCATTTCTTTGAAATCGACACTAGCAGCTTGTAACCTCCCACGGGAATTCAAATATTCACCTGTCCTTTCTAACTTTGTAAAGTGGTACATTATTCTTTCTTCTCACCGACTGATTCAGGCAAAGCTCAGCTATTTTTATGACACCATCATAGGTGCCCTTCAATAATATGAATTGCCATTGTCTCTGTGTTAGCGACTCATTTACAGGGACTAATGAGTAACAATGTTAAAGAAAATATGTTAAGCTTAAGCAGGAATCTTCATGAAAGACGCGAAATACGCATCAAGGTCCTCAACGTGATCCAGTGGCGCGATAGCTCCGACATAGCCATCAGGACGAACAACAACCAGAGCGCCCTCAGCTCCCACTCCATAATATGAGTAACCTTCTCCCCCGAAGCTACCAGTAGGATCAGTATCATCGATAAACACCCTAAGAGCACATCGATCAATATTATCGCACCTCACACAAATGAGCAACCACTCACTTTGACCAATGAGAGCGAAGAAGTGTAGGGAGCCGAAAGATATTGAATGTTTCCTTCCGGCCTTTGCTAATCGTGATGACGTCAAATCGTGAGCTCCCGTGCGTCGCGTAACGGTTCAGAAAGCTTTTGGGTTTCTGTATGTTCTTAACCATCGACTCAACCCTGGCTTGCTGGAGCGGATCGCTGAAATCACCAGTGAAAACAAGTAATTTGAAGAGGAAGTCTGAAGGAAGGAGGTCTTGGAGCTCGAATGGCCATGCATCTGCTGCACGCATGAATTTGCATGGAGGAACACGTTTACCGAGGACGAGACCACTAGCCAGCTCCTGATTTCTGTCATTTACTGCAACGGAAGGTTGATAATGTATCCCAATGCCACTGGTGAAGTCTGTTTGGAAAGTCCTGCAACCTCGCGGGATGAGCAAAAGGATAAGATTATTCGTGGCGTAATCTTACTTCAAGAAATGTTCGGGCGAAACCCCATCGTTGTTCTGTCCAGTCAAGGGCTTACCACAGACAAGGGTGGACCACAATTTATCAAATGCGATCAGGTCTAATGCGAATTTACGACGCTCTGATTCATACTATCGGCGGGGCGTGAGCGAGTATTCAAATAGTCACACAACAGCTTGCCGTTGACAACAGGGGCATGTCCGCCCACCCACGAACAACCAGGGCAATTTTCCAAGCTGAGAAAGCAATTTAGCTAGATCGTAACAAAAGGAAAAGAAAACATACCTAGATTGTGAGTATCATTGATACTTGCGTTCATCCCTTGTCCTACAAGTTCCATTGTAACCAGACCAGGGGAATGGGCCAGCTTTGAGACGCTTACCTGCTTTTGGAGAGTGTGTGTGACAAGCATCGCCAGCGATAAATATTCGATTCTCGATGGAAAATTTTGAGGCCACTCGTTGTCCAACTTGAGTGCAAAATGTCAACGAACACGATATCATAGCAAGTAGTAAGATACATACCGCTATATAATGTCCACCACAAAAATTCACTCTTTCGGATAAGCTTGTAAGGTTCGAGCGATTTCTGGGCAGTCTAAGGGAAATATCGATTACTGTTGATCGATTTCATATGGTGGACGCCGCTTACTTTGAGAATCTGATCTGGACCCATTTTTTCCTTGTCTACCCTGCCTGTCACTGGATTGATAACATCTTTGTCCTCCAGTTGTACATACACACGAATGCGATCTTGTTCTCGAGAAACGAGGATAACTGATCCATGGTTAGAATGCACAAAGGCCTTATTCCTGACATCTGGGAAGTCAGTGTCAGGCGTGACCATGTCCACGACACCCCAGATAGAATCTATCGTTCGAGACTGAGCTTGCTGAGAATTCTAAGTGATCAACATTCTCACCAGACTGTTCTCCATCCATCGTAATATCAACTTGTTTACGGATCCACGAGTGAGCGCCTATCAAAAAAAATGATTATATTTGTTATGTTGGCATCTTGGGAACGCACCATCACAACCGACAACAAATTTAGCATGGACAATTTCTTCTCGTGCTCCATCCTCGAATTTGTCTAGTCTTTCGAGCACAACGCGAACTGGATATGATGTAGGGTCTGTCAACTCGGATTCATCCTTGGAGAGCTCTATCGAAGTTGGTATCGTCGATCGTTGGACCTCAACGCCTAATGGTGTCATGGAATCTAAAAAAATGTCCTGCACGGCTCCTTGATGGAGCGCAACCTTGATCTCATTCAGCTGAGATGATTTCTGTCCAATTTATGAACACACCTCGAATGGGTATCTTGCAGACGGAGCTGTCACGTTTAGTGTTCTATTAGTAAGCTAATGGTATAGATTCAGTAAATATTATTCATTAATAGCGGAATTTCTGAACCTCAATACCGCCAGTCGAAGAAGGGTTGTAGAAGGCCTAATATACAATGAGTCATATATCCTGCAAGCCCGTCATGAAAGGCGTACCGCTTGGTGGACTTGGCAAGCCTCCTTTAGAAGGCGGTCTGCAAGTCCATAACTCTATGGTCAGCTTTTAGTACCGAGTCTTAGTCAATCGGCAAGGAAGCATTTTCACCTGCAAAACTTCAACACTACGAGGTGAAAGTCCATCACCCTCACCAGTAGTTAACTTGAAAGCCCTAATGGAAGTCAACTTAGAAGCGGGAATGGAGTGCATCGACCCACGACCTTTTATCGACGATCCGAACATTCACTTTTGCATTTGCCAGAGCATTCGCGCACATGAGCCCAGCAGGTCCAGCGCCAATAATGAGAACATCAACTTCAGAGTGGGATACGAACGAACAGACATTACGAAATATAACTTAGCAATGGGGGGAATGTAAAGCGCCTTGATACAGGGGGTGCAGGTCCAAAATACGAGAGAGCATTCTTAAGGACGGCACAGTTGTGCCTGACACCTCGTAGCCGGACAGTTGGCAAAAAGGTCGCCCAAAAAGGGTCAGCCAAAACTGACGCATGATGCACAACTAAATTCCGATAGATCGCAATTTGAAGGTAGACAACGTCGGAGATTCCGAGTAATTGAAGAATCAGCCAAAAACGACACATGATGGCTAGCTGAATCCTGATAGATGGAATGGTGCACAGTAGGCACCGCGGAGTAAAAGGGCTCTGGGGTCAGCAAATACTTCGCCAAAGGGTGATAGCAAAGCTGTCATGGCTGTAGGGCTTTTCCAGCCAGTCCAGACTACCTATGATCCAAATCCATTACAAGCGTATTGAAACCGATCATGGAACTTAGAAGCAGACCTTTAAGAAACAACCTCATCCTTGTAGCACGCCAATTATTCACATTCTTGTTCTAAATTTGCGATCCTGTCAAGGTCGAATGATCTGCACAGCAGTAGTATATCCATCCATCTTCACTAGGTGTTCCAACAAGTTAGTTATGGTTATTGCGGGAGTGACGTGGAGTGTGACGCATTACCTATTACTACATGTCCCTTGTTGTGCAAAATATATGACAGAGGTTAGCCGAGGCCGCGGGGAGTCGAGGACGCCCAAACTTGACATCGACAACAATGATACAATTGATGGCTGCACGCGGCCGTCACATGGTAGTACTATTGTATCGAATTTGACAACTCATTCGAGTTTTCACCTTCAGCTGCGACTCGACTTGTCGCGAAGGTTCAACTTCTTCTCAGGTTGTCACGATGTGATCCCTTCCAACAAGTGGCTAGCAGTCCCGCGACAGCCTGCGACTCGTGTGATCAACATAAACTTTCTCAAGTTGTCACTCACGGTGTGGTCACCACCCAAGTGACCTTCTAGCGGTCCTGCGACTTCGTGTGATCAACATAAACTTCTTCTCAGGTTGTCACGGTGTAGTCGCCGCCACTGAGAGGCCACCTTCTGAATCTCTGGCAGCCCTGCCAGTGGCTCGTGCAATCAGCAGACTAAGACTTACTTACTACAGTACACTTGATCATGACGCATAACGTCGGACCCCTCCATGGCAATGACTCGTTATTAGCACTACTGGAAAAAACTATGTAGATGGGAAAAAGAGAACTTCGGAATGGAGAAGGAGCGGCTTCATGAATCATGGTCGACGTTTAATCTTATGTCATCGCGCTTATTTAAATTTAGTTCATCGTCAGCGCTCAGCCACCGACGCTCATGTTGATAATTCACTGGTACCTTTAAACTCGGCTCTCACGAAATGTTCTGCTGATAGTAGAGTTGCGCTGGATAACTTATGACGGTTTGTGCTTCTTTCTATAATGGCAGAACAGAATGCTGAGTGCTCCTCGTAATTTCATCGTGGCGCGCGCTTATCTACCAAATGTCATTTACAGCAAGCCACCATCAAACTCATCCGACGTGAACGGCTGATAAGATAAAGTTGCTTTGTATTATGATTCTTCAGGCGCCCCAGAATATTTGTTCACAAGAATTCTGCTTCATGATAATTCAGAGTTAGACACCCAAGTCACGCTGACGGCCAAGTCAATATTGGGCAAGTATTGCTTGATGGAACATGTTGCTCCAGGCCAAAACATAGAAGTTGGATGGCTGTCACTCAAGTCAGGGATCGATTAGGCCCAGGGGAGCAGTTATCGTGAAAGATACCGCCGATGTCCGCGAAGATCGAACTTGAAGGAACTCGCATAATTCCGTCATGACGCCCGCACCAACGACTAGTTAAACCGTTCTCCTCAGGTAAGTACACACTTCTCACACCCTTTTGCATTTCATTCAGACTGACACATACCTTCCCTTTCGCGATGAGCGAAGATTTCAATTCTCATGTAAAACGTTCAAGTTCATATCCTCCTTCGAAAGCTTTCAGCAATACGATCACAGCTAATGAAGCCTTGGCAGTACGCGGCTCGTTTTTTGAAATATATCGCATTTGATGTACTGATTCTTGGCACACTCCATTCCAGGCAAGACCTCGTGGTAGAGCTCGTTCGTTGCTACTCAAGGTTAAGAATGGTGTAATTGACCAATTTTCCGTAAGTCGATAAGGATGCTGAGCCGTGGTGGAATCAGGCGCTGAAACTGTGCATAAGCGCCTCAAGCGTACCCGCAGCCGCGAACCTGGCCAAAACGTCAACCATGAAGGCGCTTTGTTGACCCCGAATATTGAGGTAGAATTTGCGTTTCAGCTTCTTTTGCTGTTTCTGAAGTCTGATGGTTGCACAGGTTCAACAAATTACACCTTTTGCTGTGAAAAAAGGAAGTGTTGTTTCCAAATTGGTGGCCGTACAGGATCAAAATACTGCTCCTGATGTGAAAGAAGGAGCTGTCCCCATTGTTCCATCGCAGGTCCAACACACCCCTTCTGGTGTGAAAGAAGGTGATGTTTCTCCTTCGGCGGTCGTGCGTGTTCCAGACGCTCCATCTCGTGTGGAAGATAATGTTGAACCCCAATCGGCGGATATGGCACTTCAAGCTGCTCATGAAGCTATACGTAACATCAAGACACTTGGGGGACGCTCGGAAAATGTTTTGTCCGCAGCCAGAGATGTACCAGCGGATCTCGAAACTGCAGCCAATTTTCAAAACACATATCTCAAACCCCTCAGGATATTCGACTCTATAATCGAAGAGATCACGGAAGTACGAGTCCTTCTTCCGCATCAGGACCGGGCTGATCCCATTCCATAGATACACCCATATGCAAAGATGGCATTGGGCGCGTTGTCTTGCGCGTCGAAAGTACGTTTAATTTCGCTTTTATTTCTATCTCTTGTTCAGCTATTATTGGTGCAGATCATTCTCGCTCAAGTGGATCGCGATAAAGCAGTACTTCGCCTTGTCAACAAGGTGGCAGAAGTTTACGGTTTCATGCTTCAGGACAAGACACTTGGCCAGATTTCGCAAATGCGTGACATCGTTGGTCAGATCTCTCAGCAGACCCTCGATTGTGCCCATTTTATTAGAGACTACTCGAGGACCAAGAACTTCTGTGAGTCTTGAACAAGATGTTGTGCTTTGCACATGCTGAATTCTCTTCTATTATCATAGGGACGAGAGTGGGAAAAAACATTTTCTCAGAAACAGACAGTACGATCCAACAGTACATCGATACGTTGGACACACTGATGCAAAACTTCCGAGATCAAACTAATCGGGACGTGGCCATCTTCGTTCACCGTACTGGTAAGGATTCGAACGTACTTCTTATCCTCATACCTCATACCTCTTCAGGTGATGAATTGAATCTCGTTGGGATGACTTATGCAGTGGGCGCAGGGCTAGATACCGGGAAACAATGCCTACCAGGGACCCGCAAGGAGATCATCTCCCAAATTACAGAATGGATCTATAAAAGTGGAGATTCTGCTGGACGCGTGCTGTGGTTATCTGGCACTGCTGGGACGGGTAAAACAGCCATTGCTCACACGATTGCTAGCTCGTTTATCGGTGTGGGGGGGCTTGGTTCCTGTTACTGTTTCGACCGCCACCGAAGTGCTGACCTCCGCCATCAAAAGGTGTTCTCCACCATCGCGCGTGACCTGGCTGACCGTCATCCGCAGATGAGACGAGCCTTGGCAAGTGCAGTTCAGAACGACATTGCGCTCAAAAATACGGCAGATATTGTTCAGCAATGGGACAAGCTTCTCATGAAACCACTTGGGAAGCTCTCTGAATCAGCTGTAGGCCCTGTTGTGATTGTTATCGACGCACTGGACGAAAGTGGTAGAGCCGACACACGGAGCGACCTTCTTCGCATTCTTTCTGGGAAGCTTCAAAACCCGGATGTTCTAGAAATTACGAAACTTCCACACAACTTCCGCTTTATCGTTACCTCACGCCCACTGCGCGATATTGATGCCGAATTTGCCGATGCTCAGCATATCCAACGGGTGTCCATGGACGAAATTCCACCAAAAATCGCAGAGCATGACATCTACACTTACGTGTCGAAGAAGCTGAAAGGACTGACGAATTTTGGGGAAAGAGAGTTTGAAATCCTCGCTGAAAAAGCTGATGGACTTTTTGAATGGGCGCGTCTTGCTTGTGAAGCCATCAGAGAACCTCCTGCTGGCGTATCTCCAGATGAGTCCTTTGACGCTGTTGCATCCCGTGATCCTACCGAGCGAGAAAGTTTGCTGTATGATATGTACCGCTTCTTTTTGGAAGGGATCATGCAAAGGGATGGACATAGCGCGGCGATTCAGCACAGACAACTAACAAGGTTTCGTTCCGTGATGGGACAAATCCTTGGCGCGGCAGATCCCCTCCCTATACAGTCTCTGAATGCCATGCGGGACCAATTTCCAGACCCAAAGGAGCATTACAAAGTGGAGTTTATAGTAAAACATATGGGATCCCTCCTCAGCGGCACCACTAATTCATTAACCCCCGTCCGACCCCTTCACGCAACCTTTCGCGATTTTCTCACGGACGAATCATGCAGTGGGATTTTTTTCGTCGACACATCAAAGGTGCAACACGACCTTGCTTTTGCATCACTTCGAGTGATGAAGCTTCGACTTTCTTTCAATATTTGTGATTTAAAGACATCATATCTCCCAAATTGCAACGACTCCGGGCTACAGGAACGAGTCAAAAAAAGCATCCCCCCGCATTTGTCCTATGCCTGTCGATTTTGGGCTGTGCACGTACGAAAAACAGACTTCGACACAGTTCTCGCAAAGAAAGTGAGAAATTTCCTGCATCACGAGCAACTGCTCTTCTGGCTCGAAACACTCAGCCTCATCAACGCACTCAATCGCGCAGGTTCTACCCTGTCACTTATTGTCCCGTGGCTGAAGGTAGGCACAGTTACTGCCGGGTAGCGTTAAATGAAAAACTGACGCGTGAGCGCAGGACCATCCCGGATATGAGGATGCTTTGTCGACTGCAATAGATGTGCAAAGATTCATCCAAATTTTTGGCCACATCATTTTGCACAGCACACCACATCTATATGTATCAGCGCTACCGTTCTTGCCCGTCAACTCTGTGATATCTGAAAGATTCACTGCAAAGTTTCCGAAGACTCTCCGTCTGGCAGCTGGACGTAACGAGAACTGGACGGCTGTTCAGAGCGTGCTCCGTGGACATACGCGAAGGGTTCTGTCAGTCTCGTTCTCGCCGAACGGGACTCACATTGTGACTGGTTCTGAGGATATGACTGTCCGGTTGTGGGATGCAGTGACGGGGCAGCCAGTTGGTCAGCCCTGGCAAGGACACACTGGTTCAGTTAACTCGGTCGCATTCTCGCCAGATGGAACTCACGTCGTGACTGGTTCTTCGGACAAGACTGTCCGGCTATGGACAGCGAAAGGGCAGCCCATCGGTGAGCCCTGGCAGGGGCACACTGATTCAGTCAATTCAGTCTCGTTCTCGCCGAAAGGCACCCTCATCGCAGCTGGTTGTTCGGATTACACTATCCGGTTGTGGGATGCAGCCACGAGGAAGCCAGATGGTGAGCCCTGGCGGGGGCACAATGGTTCAGTGAACTCAGTCTCATTCTCGCCGGATGGGACTCGCATCATGAGTGGTTCTTCGGACAACACTATCCAGCTGTGGGATGTAGCGACGAGGCAGCCAGTTGGTAAACCCATGCAGGATCACACTGATTCAGTCAACTCAGTCTCATTCTCGCCAGATGGGACCCGCATTGCAACTGGTTCTCTAGATTTCACTGCCCGGCGGTGGGATGCGATGGGGAAGACAGTTGGTCAGCCATTTTTGGGGCATACTCGTTCGGTCAACTCAATCTCATTCTCACCGGATAGCAGTCACATTGTGACTGGTTCCTCGGACAACACTGTTAGGCTGTGGGACGCAAAGACGGGACAGCCAGTTGATGAACCCTTGCGGGAGCACACCAGTCCAGTCAACTCGGTGTCATTCTCACCGGATGGCACTCGCATCGTGGCTGGTTCTTCGGATGGGACTGTTTGGTTGTGGGATGCAGCGAAGCAGCCAGTCTGTCAGTCCCTGTGGGAGCACACTCGTTTTGTCAACTCAGTCTCTTTCTCTCCAAATGGGACTCATATCGCAACTGGTTATCTGGACACCGGCATCGTCCGACTGTGGGATGCAGTGACAGGGCAACTAGCTGGTGAACCCCTGGAGGGACACACTTCTTCGGTTAGGTCACTCTCATTCTCGCCAGATGGTACTCGCATCGTAACCGGTTCTTGGGATCACACTGTTCGGCTGTGGGATGTAGCGACGAGGAAGCAAGTTGGTGCCGAATGGTGTGGGCATGTTGGTCCGGTCAAATCGGTCTCATTCTCGCCGGATGGGACTCACGTTGTGACCGGTTCCTCAGATAAGACGGTCCGGATGTGGGATGTAGAGACGGGGAGGCAAGTCGGTCAACATTGGGAGCACTGTGGTTCAGTTAACGCAGTATCATTCTCGCCGGATGGCATTCACGTTGTGACTGGTTCTTCGGACATGACTGTGCGGTTATGGGATGCAGCTGGGCAGGCAGTTGGTAAGCCCTGGCGCGGGCATCGTGGTTCAGTTACTTCAGTATCATTCTCTCCCGATGGCACTCGCGTCGTGACCGGTTCTTTGGACAAAACTGCCCGATTGTGGGATGTAGCGACTGGGAAACAGATCGGAAAGCAGGAGGACACTGATTCCGTCAACTCAGTCTCTTTCTCGCCAGATGGGACCCGTGTCGCGACTGGTTCTTCGGATCACACTGTCCGACTGTTGGATGCAACAAAGGAGCAACTGGTTCAAGTTGGTGAGCCCTTGCGGGGGCACACTGGTTTGGTGAACTCCGTCTCATTCTCGCCAGATGGCACTCGCATTGTGTCGTGCTCAGTGGATGGCACAATCCGGCTCTGGTGTGCAGGAGACATCAAATTTCCAGAGCGCGCCGTCAAATTCTCCTCTGACTCTACCCATGCACTCTGCAACACTGCTGAATTTATCGCAAACATCCCCCTTGATGAGCCCAGATCGACCTCCCTTTTGCTGAGAGATGACGGATGGATGGTTGGACCAAACAATCGGCTCTTATTCTGGGTACCGCCAGCTTCCCGACAGGTATTCTATAATCCTTTGAATGCTTTAATCATACCTAGGGGATGTGTTGAGCTTGATTTGAGCCACATGGCACATGGATCAGGTTGGCAGCATTGTAAAGGTCCGACTCGGAGAAGTACGAAGGAACGACTACCTTCCTTCGATTCATCTGGGCAGGGGGACTATGTCTGACATCAGTAAGTTTCTACCTTTCGTCTGTCGCAGTTGCTAAATCAATATTTCTAGCTGTACATCTTATTTAAATGATTGATATGTAGAGATGCCGGATACGGTGTGATATTGAGTGTGCAGTGACAGACGCTTGTGCGCTCACTAAACGACTACCGGACAGGTGATACTCATCAGTTCCCTCTTAGTTTTTAGGGCACGTACCGAATCACCAATAGACAACGACTAAAGTTATGAGGGATGTGGTTGGCGCACGACAGTCTAAATCGAGTAATATCCAATTAATTTGTGATGATGTTATCCGCTGCCCAGTTCGCATAGCTTCAAGTACTGGGTTGCAGGGCATCCGAGTTCGAATCCACGAAGAAAGCAGATAACATCCTACTGCCTGTTCACCCAAACTTTAACTTCACTGCTACTCGAGTCTTTCAAACCCCACCCCCAACGACCGAGCGTCCGAGGCTGCACACGCCCCGCCACCAACCAGTGATAGCACTGATCTGAAAGCAGTATCTGAAAATAGCATCTGAAAGCAGCACAACTCACTATGTATTACACTATGGGTTGCAGAACGTACGAACTATCACGTCTCTGGGTCATTTGGTTGAATGCAGGATGCAAACTACTCACGTGGTTACCGCAGCACTGGCTACTTTTTGCGCAAAAGACGGGACAATTCCTGACAATTTTCAGTGTTAGCCTCACTAGCAGATATTGATACTGTCAAAGCAGTAACGACAGCGAGGACAAAGGAGAAACGCATTGTTTGTGAGGATGTAATAGGACATCAAATAAATCTGAAAGGGGACGATAGGAAGACGTCTTACTTTATATACTGAATATTGGCAGAGGAGGAACCTATCCACCTAGATTTCCCTTTCGAACAATTGATGTCTGCATGCAATGCCAGCAGAATTCCGCCACCTTCTGAAGCAAGTTTTTGTTGGAGATTTGGCGTGGAATAACGTATCATCTTGCAAATACGGTCAACGCCAGCAGCAGATTGGGCAAATCCTTTGGCTTGATCGTGTTGGCTTAAACAGCGGCTTGAGTTTCCGGAGCTCTGCCTCAAGTGTGTGAAGCTAGTACTTTATCAGCAGAAAGGTTTTGCAAGATTGAGGAATTCCAAGCCCGGTATACTCGTAAAAACTATGATCGTGATATATACCTGTACAGAGAAGAATGGAAGTACCATGAGAATGTCGTGTACAAGGGTATGCAAGATATCCTGGATCTCGACAGTGAGGGACTTTTTCGATGGTCGGGCCCGGGGCCTATCGGGGCATCTTGGCCATACGGGTGATCCACTTCAGCAGAATTTGAACTTCAGTAGAAGGTCACCATGAGAAGACACTGCTGGATGGTATGATCATGGTATTACCATTCAGATTCTGTACCATCATTATTGATGGATTCGTTGTATTATTGAAACATTATTTTCCTCTGACCTAGTGATCATGATGATGGGGTGGTTTCAAGAGTCGGGTATCTCCGGCGTCCGTGGAGATTCGAAACACTTAGCGAGCGACTCGGAGAATTTGGCCTTCAATTGGCTCGGTGGCCGGTAACCAGTAGTAAACTTGCGGTATGCCTGGTGCACTTAGGTGGGCACAGTTCGATTCTTGATAGCGGACGCATCTCAATTTTAGTATGCCATGATCATATTCAGGAATTCGAACCCAGGACTTCGGCTCACTTTTATAATTGTGAACCAAACTCGGGCTATGTTCATCACTTATCGATGGCCGTGTCGGCACTGCTCTTTTCTCATCGCCACATGGTCACCTGTCACCTGTGTAGAAGGGTCTTCCTTATTTGCATGTGGTTCTCTGATTCCGAACAGAAAGTAGCACCTAGTACACCGTCATACCCATGCTCGTTCATGCTGGGTCGCCATGATTAATCATCCATATGGCGCCCCGTCAAGTTACATGTATGCTAATGTGGTGAGTTTTCATCTTGCTCGAGCATGGTTTTCTCACTGGCAGTCGACTCTTACGGTTCGGGAATTCTTTCAGGACGATAGTTATAGCCAAGTCTCTTATGTGTCGCCTCCCCCAGATCACCTCTATAGCTTCATCCCAGTAGGCTGTTTCACGGTCTTGTTCAACCAATATTGACATCGCAAATTCGAAGAGGTTGTCAGTTGATTCCGTGCCCTGGTATGGGGTAACGGAGTACTCAGGCACAACTTCAAATAGAGACTATGACCAACGAAATTCTTTGCCAATTCGGTGGACACTTCGGGTATGTCTCCAGAGAACTTTCTAGTACCTGTTCAGAATACTGTTTCCCCTAGGAACGTGCTTGGCGGTTTTTAAAAGGAGTGCAGTCGAAAGTGAGGAGTAGATGGCGACCGCTTCATTCACGATCCCTGTTTTTACGCCCTTGTCACTATGACGTCCATGATGACCCAGGTGAGTTTCATGCTAGATTTATCTGGCTCTATATCTCATTGGAGACAGATATATATATCTAGTTATTTAACGATGTTCTGACCTCAACTGCTACCGTACTAAATCATATTTTTATTGTTGTGTCCTGCTATACCTCGTTGCTCAGGGATTGCCACTGTTGCATTCCTCCTGTTTGCCGGATATCCATTCCTTTCATTTTTCCAATACTGTTCTACATAGGTAATTTCAAGAGATTTTTCGAACGATAAATGGTTCAGCTCTAGAGGTTCAGTCAAGTTTTCACCATTGTTACTAGAAAAGGTGCAGGTGCAGGTGCAGGTGCGAATAGGTATGTTATTGTGATCGACAATGTTCATATCTGCTAGCCTGGGTCCGACTTACGGTACAAACGGTACATCCAGACCTCGAGCTCTTGGTTAGTATGTTGTATGACGTAATAATAACCCTTGAATTCTGCTCCCGTGATCTTTGTTCTTTCATGCATATTTGTGCCAATGCCCACAACACTTGTCGAAGACTTGCGTGCCTCAGTCGAGGCTCATAATGACACCTTCGAGGCTTTACTAACCTTGATACCTGCCAAGTACTACCTGGCGAAAGATCATGATGCAGACGATAACGTGCGTTATTGAAAATTTCAGTCGTCTATTGATGAATCTGAATAGCGTTATGCGTATCGAATAGGTTCCATCCAAGTATCAAAAACACAGCAAAAATCAGAAAGCACCCAAACAAGCTGCAAAGGAAGCATCAAAAAAGGCTCGCAGGGACAAGGTCTTCCACTACCATCACTGCCTGATGTTCCCTTCTGAGTCTGAGTTCTTATTTTCCTAGCTAGACCCAGCCAATCAAAAATCAGTTATCGACCTCCAGAATGAAGCTGCTCTTGAGCTGGAAAAAACCAATTCGAAATCGAAAGTCCTGGGGAAACGGAAAGCTGCAGTACCCGGGTCCGATTCTGATGCAGACGATGACGACGATGTTATGCAAGTGGATGATGTGCATCTCAGCGATACCGTTATGACCGCCCCACTCGACCCCATAGTTCCCATGGCTAAACCAGAGAGCATCGCTACTCTCCGAGATAAACTACATTTGCGCATGGCAGCTCTCCGACGTGGTGGACAAGGTGGTGGAGAGCCGGGAGATAAAGATGAGCTTTTGGAGGAACGGAGAAGGCAACGCGCTGCGCTTCGTGAAAAAAGACGAAAAGAGACAAAAGAGAGGCGCAGGGCAGAGGCTGAAGGCAAGAAAGGAAACAAGAAGGAAGTGACGAAAGGTCTTCCTGTCAAGGTATTTTGCATCTTGTAAGGTTCCAGCTTGAGTTAATCCCTCTATGCTCGACCAACAGAATCAGCTACTTGTTCCGGACTTGCCAGTCGCTTCGAAAGGAAGTGCGGCATCTCACCCCACCGACGGTCCGTTGACTAATGTGTCTTTTTCTGTGGTGGCCGGGAGTTCGAGCAAAAAGGCCGCATCACTCAAGACGTCTTCCAATCCCAATCAAGCTTTGTCGCAGCTCGCTGCGCGGAAGGAAAAATTAGATTCGATGCCGGAGGACAAACGCAAAGCCATAGAAGATAAGAGTCGTTGGGCAAAAGCGGAGGCGCGTCTTGAAGGCGTCAAGGTCAAGGATGATGAAGTGCGCCTCAAGAAAGCAGTAAAACGGAAAGAAAAGGAGAAAGCGAAGAGTAAGAAGTCCTGGTAAGCCGTTAATGATGCACTCGGGCTTCTTATTGATACTAATCTCGTTGCAGGGAGGAGAGAAAAGACCAAGTCACTGCCTCCATGGCTGCAAAGCAGAAGAAACGTTCAGATAACATCGCAATGCGAAACGAGCGACGGAGCGATAAGCGAAAGTCTTCGTCGTCCAAGGGGAAAACTAAAGCTCGACCCGGTTTTGAGGGCAAAGCTTTTCATAAGGGTAAAGGGAAAGCTACGGGCAAGCACAAGTAGCGTAGGTACTGTAGCCTTGATGTATGGTTAGGGATGACTTATATTGATCTCGTTTCAAGTGGGTCATTTAACTGGACACTTTAGTCGATGCGGGTGCTGGGATTCGGGGTGAATAGAGACATGATAAGGCCAGCTTGATCTCTACAACAGTGCATATTCTCTTAATCCGTGGCTTCACGCTTTTAGGTGACACTATTTGTCACCGTTCTGCACAAGCAAAAATATTTGTATAGCTGCACTGAAAGGGCCAATTGCAGGAGTAACTGTGCCTCAAGTCACAAGCGTTGTGAGTACCAGTCCATGAGAAAGGCAGTACCAGCTTACAGTTCGAATTAGCCAGAGATTCAAAGAGGGATGCATTTGAACCACGACGGTTTTTTACATACCACATGCCTCGAGTCTCCTCTCTACTCTTCCCTGAATCCTCAACAGCCACCTATACTCGCACTTAAGGCTTATCCATAACAAAACTCACAATATCTTCACCTTTTACCATTGATTTTTCAGGTACACCGCCTGGACCGTCAGTCTGACTCGTCTTAATTCTACCTGCAGAAAAATGCATCATTACCACTGGAGGTAACTGCAGAATTGGGCTTGGCTATAGCCGCGCTCTCGCTACGGCTGGTGCTCGAGCGGCAATTGTCTACAGGTTAAGCTTAGCTAATTTGATACCATCAATCGCTAATTTTTGGTACGAATGTGTAGTTAGAAGTAGCGCGGATGCCCCTAAAGTCGCTCAAGAGCTTCAAGATAAATATCAAGTCAAAGTCCAGGTACGTAAACAACCTGGTAGAAATGCCGTCCCCCCATCCTCCCACACAGGCTTATAAGTGCGACGTCACCAATGCTGAGCGTACAGTTGAAGTGTTTGCTCACATCGACAGAGATCTTGACCCCGTCACAGGCCTTGTTCTAGCGAGTAGAACCGTCTCCTGCCAGATTGTTTCTTGAAACTATCGGTTTCGTCACAGAATGCTGGCGTTACTGTCGTGAAGCTTTCTCTTGATCTGATCACAGAGGACTTCAGTTTCGTATACGGTACCAATGTTCTCGGCGTGTTCAATAGCGCCGTGGCTGTTGCAAAGTAAGCTCCACCACGTATTTTGTGGAAGATGTGACCTGACAAATATGGTAGACTTTGGGAAGGCTCAACAACCTTTCGATCGTGATTACGTCCTTCACACTGAACATGAAAAGACCGCAGGCGCTCAATGCAACTGCTTGTAGGCCGTCTATTTCAGCGGTCTCGGCAAATTCACGAAATCAAGCAAGGTAAGTACGATTCATCTAAAGTGAGAAGCATGATCCAAGATTTGGAGACACATGAGATGGAATTTGCAAAGGGGACAAGGCATCTGAAGCAATACTGATATGAAGCGCTCGTCATTTCACCTTGGACTTGAGGCAGAATCGAATTGCTCGAGGGCTCGTTTCAGCCATGTTTATATGGAACGTGAGGAAGGGCATATGCGGCTGTACATGACACAGGAACCGTTATGGCTGTGAGCGACATGAGGCAATTGCGAGGGCTTGCTACATAATGCAGGAAGCGACAGCTTCTACAGCATACTACATCATGACCAGCACTACCTCATTCGACATTGATTCAGAATATTGCATCGATGATTTGTGCAAATTGGTCTTGGAAAATTCAGAGTATCAGCAGCCGGAGGGTAGTGGTGAGTCTACGACAAAATTCTGAATTTAGGTACTTGGACATCATATTGACAAGTTGACAAGTCACCACTATAAACGATGAGACTCCTGGCACTGCACCTACTGTCAAAACCAGCGCCTCGAAATATGGCAATGCACTAATACACAAATTAGAATTGCTCAAAGACACTCGACTCTCCCACTGGCGCCACGAATTCATCGTCCTTACTCTCACTTACGCAAGTGAAAGGCGTCTGCTTTACTTGGAACATTCTTGGCAAGGCACGGGATTAGGAGAACGGATACCCGTGACTCTTAGTAGTCTTGTTGGCAGTCAGAAAGGCAGCGCAGATGAAGCAATGTTCTACAAACCAAATGATCCCCATGAAGACCAACGGAGGAGATGTACCATGACTGTCTTCGAAATCCAGTTTTCTGCTCATCCCGCTCATAGCCCTGTCACTCTTCATTCCATTGCCCGGATTCTAAGGCAGATGGGAACCAAGCATAATGCCTATGCATTGTTCAGTGCCAACTGTTGGGCTTGGTCTCGAGGTATTGTTATGGCCATTGCCATAGAGTCTAGTAGCAACGTCGAGACAGTGATTATGGCAGGGAGGGACATAACAGTGCACCAGCTCAAATATTACCTGTTGACCGAGTATGGTGCATTTGGTGGTATGCTCTTGCGTTGCATAGGTACGTCTCGTACATCTCAACGCACTCTCCTGGCTGATAGCCTGAAATCACAGAGAAAGGGAGGCATGACCTACGTTGGCACGAGTATTGTATTCTGCGATGTGTTTGCTTCCTTTATGGCTTCATTGGCCTCGGACTTTGGTTCAGACATATCATGTTCGGTCCTCTCAACTGGGCACTACGCGTCAGGGAACTTTGCATTCACAAGGATCGGACAGTCGATACGAATGGTGAAGACCACACATACAATGCGCTGCCCCCCGACTTCACAGATTTAATCCCCACACTTCCGAGTATTTCCACCCACCTTCTGGGATACAATTTCTGTGGGCCAAGTAAATATCTGTATATCCTGGTTCCCCCAGTTGCAACCTCTGGAGCGAGAATCACGTCAGTTCACATATTTGTCTATGGCACTGTGGAGTTGGAACCAGGCCAGGAACAGTCGGTGTCTGATACCGAAAGCACTCTTAACAGAATGGAATGGTTTCGATGCGCCATTCTTCGCCAAACGCAGGACGGAAGACTCGTCGAGGTCTCTGAATCCGGTTTTCCACTCAGGGTGCAGTTTCGGAGCGTGGGGAAGCGATCGTACGGTGCTGTACATGTCATGGAACATCATCATCCATTGACTCGTGGATTACGCCAAGGGGACTCGATAGCAATATGGGCCCTCGGAAAGGCCGGGTATATCCACAAACCAACAGGCGCTTGGATCAAGGTAGGTTGCTTCATATATGTCATAACTACTTGCGTAAACGAGAGGATACATTTAGGTCGTGACGAATCACAGGCTCGGATTTTTGGATTGGCTGGTTGCAATGAGCGTGGCGAGGACGATTGCGGGACTTATCATGTACCCTCGTGGTCACACTTGGCCAGAGATCGTCGGAAATTTTTTCCATGGACTGAAGTACCTGTTTTTCGAGATTCCATGGTGCTTGAACAGTTTGTGAGTCAAGCTCCCTCACGATTTCTTGTTCAATGAATCATTTTCCAATGAAATCTAGTTGTAATAACTGGATTTGGTCAACAATCAGCATGGTAGCATCACACATGCTTTCTACTGTCACACCACTCCCGCTACCTGATGATGACGGCGACGAGCACCCAATCGAAGTAACATTGTCCGGCTTCATAGAACAACTTCTCTCACCAAACGGTGGAAAAGGATCACCATTCTGTAAAGCTACAATACGCTCTATCTCCCTCGGACAAGCCGAGATTGACCTCTTCAGGATCATCGTTCTACTTGTCACTCTCGATAACGTGGAGTATTATGTGCATATACGTCATCCCAAAGACGAAGAATCTCTCTGGCACCATTTTTTCACTTGCTTGTGGAGCTATCATGGGCTCGTGCAGGATACAGTGGTGATATATCGGCCAGGAAAACTGCAGAGAGCCGCTTGGGAAGCCTTGGATATCGATTTCACAGCCAAACTGTCTGATAGTGATACGCAAAATATTCGCTCGGTTGCCTTGCATCTACGCGACTTACGGAACAGTTACTGGTGGTCTTTCTGGCTGAACGACAATTGGCAGTGGCCTATATCTATCGTGAAGGCGATACTTAAACGCACTGACCGTGTCCGGCTGCAATGCGATGAAGAGCCACTGCAGATCGATAAGTGGGAGAAAATTGATGACTTTCTGGGAGACAAGGTAAACGGATGGAAACATGCGGAGGGGAGAATATATGGTGAGTGTTCCTATTGCCAGTTGTGTCGTGCTGACCGCAAATAGGGAACGAAATGAAGGATGATGTGCTTTTCTTGTTTACACATGCACGGGCGCGCTGCTTGATATGGCCGATCATACTGATCTCTTTCTGTCTTCATATTTACTACCACTTCTAATCTCATACCAGGCTCAGTTTGTGGTACCAGTACTATCCCTTCCACTGCAATCGGCACCCCACAGAAGTCGGCACTTTCACAAAATTCGTATTTCTAGCTACTTCAACACAAAATTCTTGACATAGATATTATTTTCTCGCTAATACAACTCATTACGAGGTTGAATGACCATGATTGAAGAAGAACTGAATGAGATAGTCGAAAGTGCCGAAGTCACGCAGAAATGTCACCTGCCGATATGTGCCGTGACGGAGTTTCAAACTGCACACACCCACTTTGGAAGTGCCGACTGCTGGTGCAGCGCTGCTGGCCATGGGGCTGGTCCGCATTCGCAAGTCTAGCAGCGGTAGACGAGGAAAGCTGCGGGCTTCATCAGACCCGACATATGAGTCACGCATTCAAGCTGCAATTCAGGGAATCGCAAATGGCTTATATAAATCCATTGCAGCTGCAGCAAAGGAACAGAATGTGAGTCTTGTTTCGTCATGTGATTATTCACTCAACTGGTCTAGGTATCATGTCAGACACTGAGTGATCGACGCTCAGGAGTGCACAAGTCTCGTCGGCATGCCCATGAGAGCCAGCAGATATTATCTGCTGCACAGGAGGAAACCCTTGCTGACTGGTGCAACCTAGCATCCACCTCCGCGACTCCTATTCACCCTGCGAAATTGCGTGCATCTGTTAAAGAAATAACTGGTCAACTCCCGTCACGAAAGTGGCATTATGGATTCATTCGTCGTCACCCGTCCCTTCGTATATCTCGAGCAAGTGGACTGGATCCAAAACGTGCTCGAAATTTCAACAAGGATACCATTGGGGAGTTTTTTGAGATGCGAAAGAAGCTTGATGATGACCATAATATAATTCCACCAGAGCACCATTGGAATATGGATGAGAAAGGCAATCAAATGGGTGGGGGAAGGAAAAATGCTGGCACGAAATTCATTTTTTCTGCAGAAGATTCAGATCGGTATCGGGTCCATAGCGATAATCTAGAGCTCGTAACCATTATCGAGTGCGTCTCCGCTGCTGGTGCTAAGATGCCACCATGGTTTGTCCTTTCAGAGGGACCTGCCCCAGATATTCGAGATCTAAAAGATAAAGTAGGCGGGTAAGTAAGCTAGATAAGCATATCATTGTCCTCTACTAACACTGTGATATCCTTGGACAGTGTTTCTTTCTCTCCGACAGGATGGACGGATCATGAGATTGCAGATTATTGGTTCAGGAACCATTTTATTCCTACGGCAGAGAAATACCGTGTTGATCCTGAGAAGCCAATTGTTTTGACAGTTGATGGTCATAGTTCGCACGAACAAAGAGCTATCCAAAGGGCAGCTTATGATAATGGTGTCATAATTCATGCCTTTCCATCAAAAACCACGCACAAAATTCAACCACTGGATGTAGGTGTGTTTTCCTCTGTTCAGCGTGCTTGGACCAAACATTGTGACAAACGGCTTGCCGATGGGATTGAAATTGATCGCTATAATTTTATTCACGAATACATGGCCATTCACCACATCATTACACCAGAACTCGTCCAGAAAGCATTTAAAAAAACCGGTATCTATCCTCTCGATCAGTCTTCACAGACAAGGATTTTGCACCAAGCTTGGTTTATTCAACTACTGCACATCTTCCCGCATCATATCCTTCCGAAATTCCTTCTTCTCCAATGGCAGCTTCTTCCGACTTGGAGGACGATGATTTTTTTCCCATGGCCATCGATGAACACGACTTGGACTCAGACTCTCAGAGCTCTAACTCAGACGAAGAATCCAAAAGCAATGACTCAGAGTCAGAGTCAGATGACTTGGAAGGAGAGATTTCTCAGCGAAATACACAGCCTCACACCACTCGCTCGACATTGCAACTATCAGGCCCCATCCCACATCCTGTTATTCCCTCATATGTTCAGGCAATGATGTTGACGAAGGAAGAACTTTGGCGCGAGCTCCAGCGCATGTATGAGCAGAATGGAGCATTAGTTCAGACAACTCAGGTCCTAACTGCCCAGCTCGACGCTACGAATGCACACTGTACAATGGCACAGCGGGCATTGGCTCAATCTCGACTGGAGTTAGAGAATGTAAAGAAGAAGAAGCAGCCGAGGAAATCTATCAAACTGCGGGCCCGTTTCGTGACACACCCAGAGCTCGAGGAGGACTTCAATAAAGCGGAGGAAGAGCAGCGTGAAAAAGACAAGGCCGACGCAGAGAAACAGGCCAAAAAGAAGGCCGAAGATGAAGTGCGTCATACTCAAATTGAACATGATATCGGGTTGAAGACATTTGATGCACTCTCGACACTCCGGCGCAAGGACGATTTTATCACGCTCGCCGGTGCTCTTAAAATTTCGAGGGATGGGACAGTCGAGGAACTCCGAGCGAGAATCAAGGAGTTTCTTGCTGATGCTGAAAATCAGCACTTTGCTGATAATCCACGTTTTTCTGCATTGTTTCAGACGGGAAAAACACGCTTGAAGAATTCGGTCACTTCGTCGTCGACAGGACAGGTTAATAGCGCAATGTCGCAAGACAATGGCGCCACCTCGTCAAATGCTGTGGCTTTCGGCAATCACCCTTTCACCGCTCCCGCGCATGCTTTCAATTCACATTATCCTCCGCACCTTATGAATCAGCCATATTTCCATCAATTCTATGCTAATGCAGCTCCCCAGGCGCCATCTTACCCTACCATGCAGAACAATAATCCATCTGGTGGTCCCATCGCATCGTCATCAAACTTACATAGACAACCTCAAGCTCAGTATCCATATAATGTACATGGTCTCCCTACATATCCACCTCGATTTTACGACTACAGCACTAATAACAGTCACCCTCGTACTTAGTTATATCTAGTAGTCAATACTGTACTTGCTCGTTTGAACATTCACGCCCAATAATAATTGACCTTGCGCTCTTGCTTGACTGCTGAACTGACTTTGAAATCGGCGTACGTGACATATCGTGACCTACAGTGACATTTGCGTGACTGCCGACTTCTGTGGGGTGCCGATTGCAGTGGAAGGGATAGTATGTCCTCCTCAGAGTATTACTCTTCGTAGGACAATTATGTAAACAATAATAGTGATTTGGGACTGGGGTTCTCGGGTCTCTCGGCCCTTTCCGCAGCTTAGTCAGTAAGTAGTCCGTAACAACGGAGATGACGACAACATCGTTATCTGCTTGCTGTACCACGGCCCTTGGCCCAGGGCTTGTTGGGTTTGGCTGACGGTTGTGTAAGGGTAAGTTCTGCTGAGCGCTGATATATGATACTCTCCCGTGACGTCGCTGTGTAACTGTGAGCGCAATGTAGTAGTACAGCTCCACAGATTACGTCGGGAGAGTATATATAGATTCATCCATCATTAAAGGTCATTTCCAGCTATTCTATCCAACGTATTATACAACGACATACATGTCTGCCTGCCAAACGCTCGCGCTCCGTGCGCGCTCGCTATCCTTGATCAACGTGAGTACCTGTGACTCAGTACCTATGACAAAGGCAATTTCAACGAAGTCACGGTGGTTATGACGTCAATTCTTAAAGCTCGACAGAATAAAAGTTTGACCTCCTTACCCCTCTCTTTTTTCAACACTACAGACAACCCCAATCAAGAACTCCAGACCTCATAAACTTACGCAACGTACCATGACTTCGAAAGGTTTTACCATGGACTTCTCTAGTACGTCTGCTGCGATTGTGCATGCATCACTTTTCACTTGACATTGTTTGCCTCGCCGTAGACAAATGCATCATAATTACTGGGGGCAACCGCGGAATCGGATACGCTTATAGTCGTGCTGTTGCTCAGGCTGGTGCACGAGTAGCTATTATTTACAGGTTGGCTCTGAGTCGGGCATACATATTTTATGACTACGTGCTGATTTTTCTGGCATAAACCGCATCTTTCAGGAGCTCCAAGAACGCACATGAAGTAGCCGAGAATATTGGAAAAGAATTCGGCGTGCAAGTCAAGGTTTGTGAAATCATTGGTGGTCGACTCATTGGTTTAACCCTCCCTGTCTTTGTACGCAGGCTTATCAATGTGACGTATCCGATGAAAAGAAGACGACCGAGACGTTTTCCCTCATTGACAGAGATCTCGGTCCGGTGACAGGACTTATAGCAGTAAGTGGAACGTTCTTCGGCCATGTCATGTCTTTGAAACGAGTGGCTTGGTATCACAGAATGCCGGCGTCTCCGTGGTGAAGCCTGCACTCGAGCTGACTAGCGAAGACTTCCATAAAGTGTATGGTGTTAACGTCCTTGGTGTATTCAACAGCACCAAGGCGGCGGCAAAGTGAGTTCTAGCATGATGTAGTTTTTTTGGAAAGCGTGACCTAGACGGATATGGCAGGCTGTGGGTCAACAAGAAGCAAGGTGGTTCAATCGTTATTACATCCTCCATGAGCTCGCGCATCATTAACCAAGTCGCGCCAAATGAGCCATTGACTCAGGTCTTCTACAATTCATCCAAGGGTGCCGTGTCGACTCTCGTGAAAGGGTTGGCTGCGGAGTGGGCTACTCATGGGATTAGAGTGAATGCGCTGTCCCCCGGTTATGGTCAGTATCTTGCAATATTCCCGTTGGTCCCAACTTGATGAACATTTGACATCAGTGAACACGGATCAAACCTCGGGTATGGAGAAACGCGTTCTCGAGAATCAGGCGAAGACCGTACCGCTCGGACGCTTCGCTGAGGTATGTAGCTACTTATTCTTATTCGACAGGCGCTCACCTTTCAAAAGCCGCATGAGATGACAGGTCAAGCAATGTTGCTTCTGTCTGATCATGCCAGTTACATGACAGGCGGAGAATATTTTGTTGATGGGTACGTGTGGTATGATTGTCTGATAATCATTATCAGGCTTTGACTCTTTTTTTAACTTTAGTGGTCACCTCATTTGGTAAACTGTGACATTCTTAGCGAGCGATGCTTTGAGTGATTGTACGTATTGGGATAGAACATCAAGTTGCTGCGCGACAGGCAGACGCGGAAGAATTGATACGGACAATTAAATTGTAACATAGCAGCGTTGAATAAGTTTTGTGAACCTGTCTGATCAGCACATGATGCATAACTAGCAGTGTCGTCCTACCCTAATTCTTCTAGTTCGCAAATAAGACACTACGTGGATGAGTGGTAGCGGTTAAGTATATCGAGTCGAGAGATCTGATATGGACCGTCAGCGCGGCCGATTGCGATAGGAATAAGGTATAACCGGTAAGTCAACATCACGAGTCAGAGAGGAGGGTGGTGGCATTCAAGTGTTAGCTCCAGGTACTTATGGAATGGTTGCTACGGGGTGTCACTCCATGACTTGCAGTTCCACTACTTCACTTGGGACTTTGGAGAGAACCAGTTAGTTGTGGTAGTGGCGAATCTAAAGTCAGCCTAAAGAATAAACTCTGGTCTGCAAAGTCTCCATGAGAGTGATTGATCAAGAAGGCGTGAAATGAAATCTGCGTGATCGGATCATTATCAGATCCCAGACGGTGTTGTACCCAATCAAGCAACAATGAAGACCACTATTTAGGAATCCCGACAGTCAGTATGGTCTCATTGCGTGTATGCTGCATAGACATTTGGTACATTGTATGCCCGAACTCCCCCCAAAGCCCCCGCCCTCGGAGAATCGGAAATGGCGGGCTTAACGTTCATCCATACTATCCAACAATGTCTCGCCAAGTCTAAGACCACATGTGTGGATCGAAATCATCTGCACACTTCACCTCAACTCAACAGACGGCCACTTTTTGTTGCACTCTTGGCTGAATTAATAATAATAAATAGCAGACATGTTTCTCAGCCACCGTTATAATACACGGAAAGAGCTGGATTTGTACTCTGTAGGCGAGTTTGAGATGTCATTCTCGATGTCGTCCGGTAAGCCGTCGGTATGGGTATGTACACTTTGCTGCAGCGAGACTTGAACACCCCCATACGAAAATGGCGGAGAATAGACCGGCTGTTCGCTATTGGGTAGTCTGGAACTCGCACGCGTCATCCATTGCATGTTGCGCGAGGAAGACAGTGTGCCATTGGCGCGATGGGAATCGCCATGGGACAGACCCAGACCGACGCGGACGATAACGGAAGAGAACTGGAGGAATGGAGCACATGAGAAAGGACGGAAGAAACAGCCGGATGGAATCGACATACCACAATGCCCTGTGTTAGACGTAGGGTGAGCAAATTGGAAAAACAAAATACACAGAACTCACGATGATTGGTGACATCTTAATTAATATGCTGTTAGTCAAGTCTTTGTGGAAAGAATGGCTAGACTTACTGAATTCAAAATGATGAACATTGCTGGGGAGTTAGAAGTATATGTTCCAATCATAATCACGAGTAAAGCTGAGTACACAGAACCTGTCGGTGCATGAACACATATCAGAGAAGGTATTACTAGAATTTTTACCAGATTCAACTATGATCGGCAGCAAACGAGAGACTTGGTCATTGTTGACGTTTTGAAGGATGCGACTACTTTTGCATCTTGAAAATCTTGAGGGCAATTAGCGCTGAAATGGCAAATTCAGCCCGAGTCCGAATGTAGAGCAGAAAACAAACATGTGCAGATGATATTCATGGCCAAAGTAATCGAGTAGAATATCTTGACGCGGATGGAGAGGGCATCGGCGAAGACATCTTCACCCGGAACGACAAGGCTCAGAGTGTATACCCAGAAAACACCGATAGCTATATTATGTGTTAGCCGAAGCAGTGGGATGGCAGAAGGACACAAACCAATGTCAGCGATAAATAACAAGAAAGGGAATGTGGCAATGAGGTAATTCCTACCCCATAGAATGAAGGAGCGCGGTATAAACTGGAGAGATGGTCAATATTTGGACAACGGCAAATTTAGAATGCGTACAATGAATGCGTCGGACACCAATGTAACAGCGACATATAGTGTACTCTTTAGAATATTTTGCCAAGTGTCAAACGGCCATAATATTTGGTTGGATAATTTGGCACTGCCTCGTCTGCGGTGAAAGCCTGCATGTTGCGCAGGATATCAATGACAAGGTGCTAGACAATCATCCATAAGATATGTAGACAGTGTTTGAGTCGAGGAGATCCGTACTGCTGTGATGAGGATGAACAGTGAGACTGCAGTTCCCAACCAAGTAATCGCTTGGTCGCGAATATCTCTTCCTTAGCACAGACATGCACTGATTAAACACCATCAGATATACACCTAGGCAAGGATCAGCATAGGACGCGTATAGAGATGAGATGACGAAACCATATGCCAACGACTCCACAAAAACGCCAATGAGCTCGGCTTTCGAAATTGTCAATGCCATGATACCTCGGGTTGCCTGCAAGTCGACATGCAGTTAGTGAGATTAAGGAATGTAAAAATGCGTTGCTCTCGGGGCTAGTAATAAGCGATCGCTCAGTCTATTCACACGCCCTGAATTGTTACCACGATGAGTGATCCCTTGTTGGGCACCAAGGTGAATTTACTCTGTATTGAGGCATTTGATCAAAATAACCATACGAGCACCGGCTCCTGACCGGGACTGGCGGTTCTAAGATGATGATTTGAGTTCAAAGTGGGAAAAGCAGATTACGCTTCTCAAACACACCTCTATAGAAAACACCCGCCAGATCTTGACCTAGCCGACGCAGGCACTTGAACAAGGTTTTTGTGATCATCAGTTACCACCAACAGACCACGGTGGCCCCACGCCGGGCGTCAGCTTGTGTGCCAGCAGATAACATATGCTTACACCTTGACGCGAAAATGTACGTACCCTTGATGTTGCAGATCAGTGCTGCACGAGGGACAAGTTCTCAAGGGTCAGGGTCTGCTCTCACACCGTCGCTGATCTCCGTACCATTGAGCTGGCGTGATTTCAGATTCAGGACTTCCAATGGTAATATTGCCAAAAATCGAGTTACATAGGCTATTCGATGCGGAGAGCCGATACCAACAAACAAGTTGAAACAACGTACTGCGCCAAGTCGGGGCTCATTAATTCACAGAATCAGCGATCACGTGTTCTGTGGGTCACACGAGTCGCTGCCAGTGTTTCAATTGTTCGCCACAAGACAACCTGAGAAGAAGTTCAACCTTCAACTTCGCGACAAATCGACTCAGAGGCGTAGGTGAAACCTTGAATGAACTGTTTAAATATCTCTGATACAGTAATTCTAGCATGTGGCGGCCACGGCCATCATCATTAAATAATATCACTGTTCATGATTGATGTCAAGTTTGAGTCTGCTGCCAGGGACTCCCAAGACGCTCCCATAATGTATGCCGTACTA